>OX421846.1:39494883-39780935 GCA_949127995.1 Suillia variegata | reverse complement strand
AAATGATGCAGGACTTGAGTACGGAGTTACTTTGTTTTAATTAGTATCGTATCGATAAGGATAATGATAAATGTGTGCGTGTGTGATGTAGACTTATTCAATTATTTAGAATTATGACATGGTTTACTTTAAGTTAAGCAGGGTGGTCCATTGAACTTAAAATTTGAGTTTTTCAACATGTTAAAAGAATTAGTTTCAATTACGTTACACTTAATTTGAAATTAAAAAAAAATGTTTTTAAAAGTTTAACTCTTGCACAAATTCAGACCACCATGTCAAGTAGAACCGTAACAACTTTACTTCTAAACACCTTGAATTTCTTAACAACCGCGATTGTATATCGAATATTCTGTCTATAACCCAATATTGTGTTTTTTTTTTTACAAAAGTCGGTTCAGAAATGTTCTACCCTAACTCAATAACAACGAATTTTGGTTTTGTTGTCCAAACAAAAGTGTATGGATACAAAGGATTACAAAATTCGTTGTTATGAAGTTAGGAATCTCACTACTGACCTGGAAATTCTTCACCTATCGCGATTATTACTTATTCTTACTCTTATCTTAAACATATTTCTATACTCGTATGCTTACGTTTAATTAGAGACATACTGAAAGGTTTATTTTGTATGACCAAATAACTCATAATCAAATGAACCTCCTTGACAGTGCAATGCTTCTTCTTTTTCTTACTTTTTTCCTGCTGCTCAAATTTCCTTTAATGCCCTTTTATGCTATAATCCAGTGTTGGGCCAGCTTTGCAAACTTGCCTTTACGTTTGCAGGTTCCGTGATTTCTATACGTTTAAAAAAAACGCTCCAAACGTTGCAAATCTTGGCCGATACTAGCTTAAATGTTCGGCAATTGTTTACAACGCAACTGAGCAAAGCTTGCCCATCCATCTTTGCTAAAAATCTTTAAATCTCTAAGTTAGAATAAACTTAACATAAGTACGCACCATTTAAAGAAATTATCATTTGTGTTAGCTGTTAAAACTGGTCAAGTTTAAACTAAAACTCAAATCAAATTAAGCCTAACTCGTGTAAATAAAAGCCTAAAACTGTAAACTTAATTTTTTTTAATAAATAAATAAATTGTCAGCAGCGCTTGGCCAAGGTTCGAGCGCTGCTAACTGCGCGATAATGCGGTTTTGATAAAATTATAATAATTAAATAAATAAAGAAATAAAGAAAAAATAAGAAAAATGTAATCAGCCATAATTGCTAAGTTCACTATAAGTTAATGTGGTTTCCGTAAGATAACAGCACTTCAATAATCAGTTAATCTTTTGTTTTTTCTAATATATATACGAGTATATAGACAAAGTGTTGATAATAAAATCGCTTATAAAGATATCTGGATTAAAATTGTTTATCGAAATTTAAATGAATGTGTTATCTTATGTTTAAATCCCGCTTAAAAATGTATGTATTTTAAATGTATAATTAATAAATTATTTAAATGAAGAACAAAGTCGTGTGCTGCTTTGCAATTAAACTCAAAAGTAAGTAGCCTCAGTTAATCGTTAACCTATAAAATATTCATCATACCATCCAACGAGCCACAAGCAAACAAAGAAATCAATAAATTGATTATTGCTCGTAAATGCATTGAGCGCTTGTTCGCTTGTTCGCTTGATGGCAAATCATTATTAAACCATGACCTCTAGTTTAACCTTTAATTATAGTAGAGGAGGGCTTTCCCTAATCATCATTCACCGATAATTTACAAAAGGTACTATCCAAAGCATATTTCACTTCCGCAAGTCGCTTCGAGTGGTCGTTACTAATTAAATTATAACTAGTAAAAAAATTATCTTCGGCTCTGCCGAAGCTCATATACCCTTCGCCATTTCAGTGAAACCAAAAATGTGCTTTTTTTTAGCACAAAAGTGCTACATGTCCCTATTTTAAGTAGGCGTTGTTTTTAATGAGGGTCGTCCGATAAGTACTTAGCCACAAAAGAAAAACGGAAATTCTAGAAAAGTGGCTATTTATTTCGTATTTCCCAGTGTCGTAACGTAAATAGGATACAACTTTCAATTTTTAAAATTACAAACTGCAATTCCTGACAATATTTATTTTTGAGAAAGGATCTCGATCGTTTGAATGACAAACCTAAATTGTTCATTTAATTTGCAACCCGTGTACCACCAGGCGCACAAAATATGAAGTAAGGCAAAAACGAAAAAAGCTCATTCGGTTTTTTATCTCTCTCTCTCTCTTTCCTTCAGATCGCATTAACACACATTTGCTTTGTTTTTGTTCGCCTTGTTCCTTCCTCTCTTGAAAAATGCTTGTACGAAAGATCTCTCTTCCTTGTAACGGAGAATAAATTTGTAGTGAAAACAACAACAAGAACTCAATGCTGGGAGAAGTGGAGTAGACAATGTTTGTTGTGAGTTCGAATGGCATTTCAATTTAGCTGCGTGCTACTTTCTTTTTATGTGCGCCTTGTATGAAAGATGAAAAATTGTTCAAAAATTTAACTCAAACTCTTATTTCTTCTGCTCTGAGCAAAAACCGATAAATCCAATTTCGGAGAAAAATAGTTTTCTTATGGTTCATTTCCGATCACGCCCATTTTTTTTGTGCAATTGTATGTTACTACTAACTTTACAAACGGAAGAACAAACTTAATATACCATACGGTACGTGCACTTGCACATGACGAAGGGTATAAAAATAGAGTAACTATCAATTAGAAACGATGAATATGTATTCGCATTTATGAGCTCTTAGTCTTTAATTATGGACACATGGAATGAATGGAACAAGAGCATGTGTTGGCTTCTGCCATTACTCATGGACACTGTCGTAGTCGGTCCTATGCATGCTAAATCACGCTCTATCCATCTTTGATACTATATCGGAATATTTGCAAATATGATTATTACCTTCGGATTGAATTTTATGCATTTGAAGTAAACTCTTTCAAATCAGCTTTAAAATCTTAAAATTTGAATTGACCATTTTGTATTTTATTTTTAGTAGGAAGTTAGAATTAGGAAAAATTTACCAATTCAATCAAAATTTCAAGTCACCATTATAAAAAATTTCAAAAATTCAGCTGTTCGGTCACCAGTTCTGTACGTTATGCAGTCGTATGGGCGGATAAGGGGGCTCGATGAAATTAGTCATTTTGAAAATGAAGTTCTTGGCGTATCTTTAACAATGGCGTTAATTTTATTTATACTCTTATATTTTAATGCGATCAGTTAAAATGGAATTTTTGAATTCATGTGATCTTAATTCTTGTGAATTTTTTCAAAGCTTTTTTTTGTAATAGCATCCTTAAAAAAATCTCTGACTACGCCACTGCTTACAGGTAAATCAAAAGCACGACAAGTTTCAATTTGTGTAATATCCGGTTTTGCTACCCTAACACCAAAGAGATGTACAATTAATTTTGATGCCTAATATTCTGCAAATTAATAAACATGTTAATAACTTTTTTTTAATATTTAAAAATTAAACAATGTTTATACGTTTTATGTTTAAAAAGTTGTAAATAACAAAACAAAATTTGTGCCAAGACTTCAAGCTGGTAATACTCGATTATTTGTTTTTTTTTTCTTTGCAAACATTGCTCAACTTTTTGCAATGCTCTCTGGAATAACCTGAGACAGACGAAGCCATTGAGCACATGTTTCGGCCATATGTGCACCCCCGACCCCACCAACTCCATTGCCACATGCAACACTCACATAACAAGGAGCCAAACAAAATCAAAACGCTACTTTAACTATTTTTGTCCTAGGACTAAAGACGCGTCTGCGCAGTAATTCAAAAATATGTTCCGCTCTCTCTCTCTCTCTCTCTCTGTTATTTAAACGCTCTTCCAGTATTAACAAAATCAGCTCTTAACATAACTGGGAAAAAACAACAAAAATCGATTCATATCAGAATTAGAATTAAATAAATATATTTATATATATTTATTAATATATATCTATATATGTGCATATGTCCTTTCAGTTTGAGTTTAGAGGCGCGATTAGAGACTTAAAAGAACCGACAAACAAACGAACAGAACTGAACAGCAAAAAAGGAACACTTGCTCCGTGAAATCGCAGCGAAACGACGAGGACGCGTTCGAAACAAACGAATCCGGACACGAACCTAAACGAACAGCGAAAGTAGAAGTAAAAAAAGAGGACTTCGTTTCGAGTGGAAAAGTGACATTTTCAATTGGAAATCACTTTGCACATCGGAAACAACGTATAAAAGTTTTTACAAGATTTTAATTGAAAAAAGTGCTGAAAAGCAAAGCATACTTTTCGGCTTCCAAAGTAAAGTGAGAATTAAAGCAAGTATTATCGGTGCGAATGTAAAAGTGGACGTTAAATTGTTGCAACAATTCGATTTGTTGAAGTGCGCACAGCAAGGTGTGCTGCTCTGGAAAATCGGAAACGAGAAAAAAACGAAAACGAAAAAGACCAAACCAGTAGAAAAATGACTCAAATATGTTGTGTACCCTGGAAGAGCCTCCGCGTTTGAACCTGCGCTACCTTTAAGCGCCAGCTAAAAATAATTACGAAAACTAATTGTTTTTCAAAGTTAATCAAAAGTATATAAATATTTAAAAAAAAATTTTAACAAATCGATAAGAAAATGGTAACAATGACTTCGGAGGTAGACAAAACACAGACTTCTATTGTAATGGCGGCCAAAACTGCAGCAGCAGCATCCTCCAACTTTTCGTCATCACCATCCGCATCTGCTGCTGCCACAGCAACTGCGACAGCAGAGCAGGAGGTCAACGCTGCTGCAGCTGCTGCTGTCACCAACGCCGCCACCGCCAGCAATGGCAGTGCTGTGAACGCTACCGCAGCTAACAGTGCCATTGAAATTGTTGCCACTATTACTCCGCCGAATGCGACACCTTCTCCGAGTACGCCTTCGAATGCTGCTCCTAGTGCACCTCCACCACCCAATGCCACCACCAGCGCCACCACCAGCACCACCACTACAAACAAACACTTACAAAATCAAATTTCGATAACCGTGACTAACGCCGCCACTGCCGCTAATACGAGCAGCAGCGCCTGCACCTCCAGCACGAATAGCACCAGTAGCGTAAGTGCCACAACTACCGCAGGGGCGGCAACCGCGGCCACAACAACTGCAATTAGTTCTAGCGGCGCTGGTAATTCGAAAACACCCGCTACCGGTTCTCAAGCGTTGTTACCCGTGTCGGCCACCGCCGCCGCCACTTCGGCAGCAGGAGCTTCCAAATGCTCAAAAAACGCGACTGCGACATCCAATCAACAGCAGCAAAAGAAGAACGAAGATGCGCCCAATATTTTGGTATATAAAAAGGCAAGTTATCTTTTTAGAACATCACAAATCAACAGATTCATTAACGGCGCGTGCCAACCGACCGACCGACCAAACGAACGACCGACCGACCCACTGACCGAACGACCTTCATCCCTTAAACACACACACAAAATACACGAAAGCTAGTCTAATTTTATTCTTGTACCATTCCATTGGCCATCATCTCTTATTCCGGCATCTCCCGGCAGATGGAGGCCATCATTGAGAAAATGCAAGCGGAATCAACTGGTGTAGTCGTGCGCACTGTCAAAGCGTTTATGAGCAAAGTGCCGTCGGTTTTTACGGGTGCCGATTTGGTCGCCTGGATCCTCAAGAATTTCGATGTCGAAGATGTGACGGAGGGTCTGCACTTTGCGCATTTGCTTTCATCGCATGGATATATTTTTCCCATCGATGATCATGCGCTGACAGTGAAAAACGATGGCACCTTCTACAGGTGAGAGTACAAATGACATTAGGGTGACCATTTTTAATGTTCTGTTACGCTGGAAAAAGAAAGACTTTGAAATAATTAGTTTTTAAATTCAAATACAAAAAATTTTTATAAACAAAAACTATTACGATTGGTCACCTTTTGAACTGTGGCAATATAAATTGTTTATATTGGTGCATACTTTTAGGCTGTTGGTACTAAAGAAGCAAAGCCACAAACCGTTTTTTATTTATTTTAATTTCCGCTCTCAAAACATTTTAATCGAAATCGTTAAACTCAAATTTTGTTCAAGATTTCAAACGCCCTACTTCTGGCCATCGAATTGTTGGGAACCCGAAAACACCGACTATGCGGTATACCTATGCAAGCGCACAATGCAGAATAAGACGCGCTTGGAGCTGGCCGACTACGAGGCGGAAAATTTAGCGAAATTGCAGAAAATGTTCTCACGCAAATGGGAATTCATTTTTATGCAGGTAAGAGCCCAGATGGACGATGAAAGCTACTTGAAAATAACTAAAAATTCTTCTTGCAGGCGGAATCGCAAAGTAAAGTCGCTAAGAAGCGCGATAAGCTCGAACGTAAAGTGCTGGACTCGCAGGAGCGCGCCTTCTGGGATGTGCACCGTCCGATGCCGGGTTGTGTGAACACCACCGAAATTGACATTAAGAAAGCATATCGACGCGGTGGCTCCAGTCATGGCACCGGTTCGGCCGGTGCTTCGGTCGCAAAAAATCCCGCGGAGCAACAGACGCGCATCATAGCGTTGCGCAAACAGAAGCTGGAGCGACGCACTATCAAAGTCTCAAAGGCCGCGGAGGCGTAAGTTCCACGAACTTATTTCAATAGCCATTAAATTAAATTGGGCAATTCTGGTTTCAGCTTGGTTGGTTATTACGAGCAGTACAATGAGTTTGATTACTTTATCACATCGCCGGAATTGCCGAATCCCTGGCAGACTGATAGCACCGAAATGTGGGATGCTGAGAAGAATACGTGCGTAGATTTATTTTTTTAAATACAACTTTTCATTATTATACCCTTTTGGTTTTACAGCAAAGAAGTTCCTTTACGGCGCGTCAAACGTTGGGCATTCAGTTTGCGCGAACTACTCAACGATCCCATTGGACGCGAGCAATTCACAAAATTTTTGGAGAAGGAGTACAGCGGCGAGAACCTAAAGTATGTGGTGGTATATGTTGAACTTAAGTTTCAAGATCTGTCAGGATCAAAACTTTTTCAATTGTTTCAAAATATTTTCATAGCTATGCATTTGTCCTTTTATCTCTTTAAGGTTTTGGGAGTCCGTACAGCAAATGAAAGCATTGCCACAGTCGGAAATCAAGGAAGCAATCCAAAAGATCTGGCAGGAATTTCTTGCACCCGATGCGCCCTGTCCCGTCAATGTCGACTCGAAATCGGTTAGTTAAATCTTTTGTAGTAGTCTTGGGCGGGCTTTGCAGGATCTGTACCTCCTACAAACATACGCTAGGGGCAATCTTTCCAAAAACCATTTTAGGCAATGAAGTTTAACAACAACATGTATTCTGTTTCAAACACAGGTGGAGCTGGCACGCGAAGCAGTCAACTCGCCGAATGGCCCGAATCGCTGGTGTTTCGATGTAGCCGCCTCGCATGTCTACCACCTGATGAAGAGCGACTCCTACTCGCGCTATTTGCGCTCCGAAATGTACAAAGACTATTTAAATTGTTCGCGAAAGAAGATCAAATCGATTCCGAATCTCTTCGGTGTAAAACGTTGAGATGCGGTTGGACATGTTGGCGGCAGTGCCGTTCGAACCAACAACAACATCAACAACAACAAATCTGGCATAGTGGGGTAATTTTAGTTTTAGTGCAGGAAAGTGAGCTTGAGCCTGAATTGCTGCAATGTACAAGTAATCATTTAAAAAATTTAATTTTTTAATGGCGCGAATTTCAAAATCTTATTTTAGCAGAAAAAGAACCGAAAGTTTTGAAATACGAAATTAACATTTATACTGTTAAAATGACATTTTATGATGCAGTAATTCAGATCAAGCTCAGCAAATTGTTATAGCGACTAGACAAAAGAGGCTTCTTTGTTTTTTTGTGTGTCTGTAATTAATATTAATATTAACTTAACATAAATATATTATTTATTTAATTTAATTTAAAATGTAACTTTATGTACGTACTTTTGTGCTGGGTTAAGAGTAAAATCTAAAAGATACATAGTATAGCTACAAAACAAAAACAAACAACAAAAAAAATAGTTTAGTAAGTTTTAGACTTAATTATTGAACAACAAATAAAAGCTTAAACTTGTATTTAGGTGAGGGCGCAACAACGTTATTAAACGTATTTTGAGACACTTGAAAGCCTGCAGCAAAGCTTGCGATGATAAAACACTTTACTAGCGAAAGCCAAGGAGACGATTAGAAGATTATAGTAAGATGTTAGAATTATGCATAACTACTCTAAAAAAAAACTTATACATGAACACTATAAAACTGCCAATGCTTATTTAAGTTGAAGCGTGTCAGTGACTGGATGGAGAAGTGTTAGCCAGACAAAAGTAAAAGATATGATCTATAACTGTATTATAAATATATACATTCTGCAGTTTTCAAAATACATACATATACGAAGAGCATGCATACATAAAGTACATACATAATAATCCTAATCCAAAGCGATATCTCTAATAGACCATTAACATTGACGAACTGTTTGTGAATATACAATTCTAAAAACTCATTTCTTTTTTATTGCATACTTTTAGGCTCTTAAAATGGTTATTAATGTATATAAACGACATTTTTTAGAGCTTCAATGTTTGCATTCATTTACGTTATACTGCGAAAGTAGAATTGCATGGCTAAAATCTAGTTAGAGTACGTGTTAGGCTTAAGAATTGTTGGATTCTACTATAACAAAGTTTCATTGATTATCACAGTAATTGAGCATTACAACTGAAGTATTATTTTTTATTTATGCAGTTTAAAGATTTTATGTACAAATGAAAACCATTTTGATATTTGTTAAGTTGCACAATTGTTTTCAAAAAGGTTGCGATGTCTTAAAAAAAGTTTATACTAATTTTAATTAATTTAAAATTTGATAACATTCAAGTGCATTTTAGTATGAAGTCAGAAATTTGCATTGTTAGTTACTATACAAGCTCCTAAGTCACTTTACCATAGCTCACCTACTAAATAGCAAGAATATCTAGTATATTATATGTCTGCATATTATGTAGGCTATTATTTTGTGTACATGATACTAGAAAGTTTAACTTGTTCATGCTAATGTGGTCATTTATGTCAAATCCAACTGTTGCTATTCCATTAAGTGAAGAGAAGAGAAACCCATTTTGCTGGCGCATATAGTAAACATAGTTAACTAGTCATTTGTCGACATATCTCAATCTGAATGTGATTCTCATATGAATCCCATAGTCACTAGCAGCAGCAACTAACCGAAGGATACCGCTGAAAGGCAAAAATACATTTTTAAACCAGAGTTGCAATACGTTGGGCGTAAAATGCAAACAAACTAAGAAAACAAAAACAAACAAAAAATGAAAATGTACGTAAACTACAAATTAGTAAATGGATATGTTTGTCTTTTAGATTTAAACAAAATATGAAATAAAACTGATTGTGAACCGATGTTATAAATATTTTATATATCTTTTTTTTGTTCGATTAATTTCACACTGCGCGCTGCTGGCACTTTGTATGCCAAATGCAAAAAAAGGCATGGCATGGCACGGCACGGCACCCTGCGCATTTTGCCTAACTTATTAGAGTCAAATAAATTTATTTATCGAGATTGCGTGTGTTTGTTGTTCCCACCGTAAGCATCAACAAATCACAAGCTTGTCTATCAACTTGTTTTAAGATGATTTTTTATGAATTAAGTTTTAGCTTGAAAATGTTGTTAGACTAAATTTAATAAAAATAAATAAATAAATAAAACAAAAGATATTGAAACTATAAAATGTAACTAATACTACGATATGTCTCTATGTTAACTGTTAAATTTTTATTTGCAAAATAAAAATATAAACCGAATACGAATAACTAAAAATACAAAAACACAAACACAAACAGCAGCTGAAAGTGAAATAAATTTTATGTTGTATTTATCACAAATGTGGAGTTTTTGTTGCAACCAAAGTAATTTCGGAAAAAATATAGGTATATGTATTTTTTGAATATATTTTAAATTTTGAAAAATAAAAAGCGAAGAAAAATCGTAAAATTATTAAGGAACTTATAAAAGAGGTAATAATCAGGGTTGTAGAGCAGCTCCCGTATGACTCCCTTAACGATTAGAATGAGCTGAGCGATCCAGTCGAATGTGAGCTATTTACGATCCTGATAACTATTTTAGAAGCAACAAAAAATTTCAGTTAAATAGTTCTTTAAACAAAAAAGAGACTGAAAAATATTTTCTGAATCCTGACAACAACTTTTAGTAGGTCAAAATAATCATAGTACTAAAACACTATGGACCATTACTTGGTCGTTGTATAATCTTCGGCCAACTTTACCAAACCGACCTAACCTAGGTCAGAAATTTTATAAAACTCAAGTTGCCTTAGGAAGAGTTTAAATAAATATTATCCATTAATTTCATCATTCCGGAAATGTGTTTTATATCAGCAGCTGTCAGAACGGCCTCGTATATGCTGATGTAAACCAAATAGATTTGTATAAATTTGTCATGGAATGGGTGTAAACTTCACGTGACTGAATTAGATATTAATAATTAAAATTCATCACTGCAAACTGCCGCATATATCAATCGAACAAATCGTTTCTATTTAATATTAGCACATTGTCAACTTCAGCTAAGCTCAGCGTATACGACAGATACCGCTTGTATAGCAGTTAGTTAAAATAAGGGGCGCTGAGGTCGACGCTGCTATTGTGCCAGATCAGCAACAGCGTTTGTTGTTTTTGCACTTGGAACAGAACAATACATTTTTTGTTTGTTTGTTTGGAATTTTTTGCGTGTGCAATTAAGAACTAATTTCCGACGATAAGCGCTCATAAACGAACGAACGAACTAACTAACCAACTAACTACGGTAGTTCTGAAGTGATTTACTTTGGAATGTGTCGGTCGTCGTTTTGCAAATATTTGCAAAGGTCTTTGGTTTATCTACTTTTGCTACATTCGCCACGTTACAATATTAGCAGTATTTTAGCAATTAAGATACGAGTTTATTGCACTGATTAACCACAGTTTATGATATCCTCAGTGATACGCGCACGCGGTACTATACCTACGCTTGTCTTATCTCGTCTCATCAATCTGATGAAAAGTGTACTAAAGCAATTTTTACTTTATATCTTAAAGATGCATAACATATGTTTATATACAAGTGTATATAGTGTATCAATATTAATATATTTGGTTCGTGTTTTTAAGGCAACATTGCCTAATTACACCGAAACCTAAAATTAATTGCCTGGTAATTATTTGAAGATCATTTGTAATTTTATTCAGCTTTTTTTCAGTTTAGTAAACTTGGCTTATTGCATTGGACTAGATAACATACTACTAGCGCCCTTAGCGGTGTATCTGTGTATATCTAAAAGATATTAAGATAGTCCTATCACATTTTACTGTAAACATTTGCTCACTGTTAAGCGTTATTGCACTTGATACCCAAGCTAAGACAATGGTTCACTTCGTAAGTATTTACAGAATCAGATAAAGGGATACTCGATAAAATATTTAATCTTTACAGGGAACAAATAACAATGATTTGCAATTTTTTTCAGCACTACATTTATATTTATGTATATACATATGTATATAATTTATTTGTATAAATTGCAAATACCGAAACGAATTCAAATTTCCGGATGAGGTGCAAAAATCCGTGTGCATAAGTTTTGTGCTTAATATTTTGCTTATGCGAGCTTGATTCGGTTGCAATAACACTTCTTAAAACATGTTTAAAATCACGTACAAATGACTTCAAATTTAAAAAAAATGGAATTTGTTATCTTGGGCGGATTAAGGTTCATTAGATTTTATTAGTTAAATTGCATCAGTCTATTTACAATATTTGGCAAAAGTAAATAATTAATCTGAACCGAACAAGAACAAATAATTAATATTATTATATAAGATGCAGATATTTAAATTTAAGATTTGAGGGAAGACTGTCGTTTGCCACAGAACAGTTTAAATTGTTGGCATACTTTATTTGAAAGGCTCCCGGAAACCTTTATCAGGTTTACATAGATTTACTTTGACCACAGTGAGGTTCCGCAAATAGTTAAGTGGGGTTCCAAAATTGTTGTTCGATATATTCTTTGCATTAATACAACAGTTCTCTCGATAAAAAAAAGCATCCAAAAAGCATCTCAACTCAACTCAGCGCTAAACAAATACTCATCTCACAGATGCGATTCACCGAACGATACTCTGAGATATTAAAGACGTGAGCAAAAAAACAAACTGCTCCCAACACGAGACAAGATCGCGGCAGATAAGCGAGGCAATTGCTCGTTTGTTCGTTCGCTCGCAAACGTCACAAAACGCCGCCAGCCGCTGCGATGTGCCGCGCAGCGTTTCAACAAGACTCGAGAACTCAGCGCAAGAACAGTCTGTGTTCGGCGCTGCTTGGCAATTGTTGTACAACGCGGCAGAATCAGTTAACGCCAGAAACAGTCGGTTAGTATCTCATAAACCGAAATCAACCTAAAGCTAAACAATTTCGAGAGTTACGCGCATTTCGTGTAAAATTCAAACGTCGTTCAACTGCAACGCACAACGAAACGATTCAACCGAAAATCAAAGTAATATAAAAAGCAACAACATTAGAAGGAAGAAGAGCGAAGACAAACGAAAAACGCGAAGAAGATACTTAACAAAGTGTAGCCGGTTTTGGGTAGAATATATTGGCCGCCTGGTCGATCATTGTCGTATTTGTTGGAGGGAACTGGTCTTGGCCAAAAAATCATTTTGAACAAACACAAAAGCAACAACAACTAACTACAACAAAAATAATAGACTGAAAAAGCGCGTCTTCGTCTGGCTTTGAAGGAACGCGACCAGATCTTCACATTGATCGCTTGATTGCTTACTCGATCGCTCGATCGTTACACTTGGCAGTTGAAGTTCATTTTCATAAATCTAAGGGATACATTTTGTTGTTGTTTTGTTGTTTTCTGAACTTAAGAAGTTGTCTTAGGCTGCAGAAACGAAGACGAGCGCCACTTAAGAAATACTTTAATGGGGAACCGAATTCTACAATATCGCTCAACGATCGAAAGCATTTCAGTACGCCGATACAAAGATTCAATCCAAATTGCGACGCGCAGCAGAGTTCAATGAGAATCAAATTAATTGCGTGCGCGCGAAAATAAATTAAATACAAAAACAAAAACAAAAATTCAAAAATTAAACAAAAAACAAAAAACAACAAACACATAACGCGTGCCATTTACGAAAACACACACAAAAGTACATACTACCCTGCACACATACAAAGTTACGCCATATGCTGCGATCGCCAGCGCTACATCGTTCGAAAGGACATTAACCTCGTTATTTTCTTTTCTTTTTGTTGTTTTTGTTTTGTTTTTTTTTCGTGCGTCTCGTGCCGCCCTGCCAGATAAATTGCATTTTTCTGCAACACACAAACAACAACAACAAAACGCATAATTATCTTTAGCTGTGCAACTTGTAGCCCTGCATTGACTCTCTGCACTGTGCGATATTGTATAAGCGATAAGTTCTTAATTAAGTCCAAACCAAATAAAAAAAAGAAAACAAAAACAATTCTCCGATCTCAACACACTTTCTAAGCAAAACGAAACGACGTTCGCAAAGGAATACAAAACCCAAAATATACAACAAAAAAATCATCGTCAACAAAAACAAACCGTAAAGCAAAAATAATAAAAAAAAAATCTCTACTTCGCTAAAATTTTCGAATTTCTAAAGTTATAGAAAAAATAAAATAAAAAATTTTCAAAACAAATAAAAATCACCGAACGCCAATTGCCGAGTGCCGAAATAGCCCGTTCAGCGGAAAAACGCATAAAGTTGTTGTATATACATACGTACACACGTACATATATGCACGTCGCACAGTTGTAGCGTACAGATGTGAGTATAACTATAGACAAATTATCTATACAAATCTGGGACAATTTCAAGAACCAAAACAGCTTAAGTCGACTGTGGTGAATTTTAAACGACGGCAATATTTTCGAAACAAAAACAATCTTATTTATAAAATTCTTTCCTTGAATGTATAAATTTTTAACAAATTTTTTTAGTTCAATTTCTATTATAAATTCTAATTTAAAGTCACAAGTCTTACAAGTACTTGTAAGCCAACAAGCTTTGTAACAAACTAAAAACGCTTTTAATAAGTTTATATTGCAATCATTTGGCACATCTTCTGAGTATAATAACTTGCCATGGAATGCTCATAAATAGCTCGACATACACTCTGCAGTTGGTAGTTGTAGTTGGTAGTTGGGCCAAATATTTTTTAATTTATTCAGTGTTCAAATAGCCAAAATCGGTTTTATTGCGTTTTTAATTGACCATAGAAATTAATGGAAAAATCTCAATCTAATCGTTATTTAAAAACTCTTTTCGACTTCAGCCTTTTTGTCAAAATGTCACACAAATATTCCTACATACATATGTATGTCTACTTATTTACTAGCAAATGTTTTTATATTTTTATTTTTTGATATAGTATTTTGTTTTGTTTTCGTTTTCGTTTTGAATTGTGTCATTTTGCCCATAAATATCTTCTGCTGCTGTTTTGTTCCTTTATGATTTTAGCTGAATTCAATAAAAGAAGCTTTTGCTTTATTAAAATTTAAAGATTCAATTATGTTTCCTAAAAGTTCTTCGATACAATCACTTTTTATTCTTTATAGATAAATTAAACAATTAGTTTGAACAAAAATAGTTTGGTATATAAAATTCGTTTTGACGACGTGTCATTCTAAACGTATTATTAAGAGGTTTGAAACCAAAAACACATATACTCGTGCATACATTCATATCTATATAATAAAATGTTACCTAGTATTATTAACCCAAATATTTCTGGCAGCTGATTGCTTCGACAGCTGTTTAAGAATAATTAAAACTTATATGTACATATATATATATATCAATTTGTATATATGTACGAGTATATATAGATTTGCCAGGACTGTCTTCAGGATTACTATTTCAATTTTTTTGTGTATAAAATTATTGGTAACTATTTTGAATGCATACGAGTACTTCAAGTTCTACGAGTACTCTGGCATTGCAAACACTTCTAAATATTGTTTACTTCTGCTCTATTTTGAAATCCACTCGATACCGAAAAACAGAAACCCGGAAATGGTTCCGAAACAGTTTGCAATTACATCTGTTTACCTTGGTACCGCTCTTCACATGTAGATTATTTCTATATGTGTGTATGTATATTAAAATAACTTAAATATTTGACAATGATTTCAACTCGAAAACATAAACAATTCAGCAATTGCAGGTGTTGTCAGTCGGAAACCTTGTAGACCTCAGCATAAACTTTGTCTTAATAAATATGATACTTAATTGACGATTAATTAAGCATTTTCTTGAACTTGAATACAAAAAATATTCGGAAAATAAAAAAAAAATCACACATGAATTAACACGAATGAATTGTTAACGAAAATACCAACAAATAAATATAAATTGAAAAAAGAAAACAGAAAACGCTTACAATTTCGCAACGCAATGTATCTGAGTGGGGAGGTCAGCCGCCTCCGTCGTTCTTTTGAACCGCGCGTGGCTACACCCGACCGACTTAATCGCAGCTCCTCTTCACCTTAACATAAATTATTGTAAGTTTCTTTTTTCATTTTTTTTTTCTGTATCGTATGATTTGTAAACGGGAAATTTCATGCGACTGACAAGAAGTACAGCTGCGGTCAAAAGTTTGGTGTTTGGCTTTAGAAATACGCAAATAAGATTAGAAAGGTATTTTAAAAGCCTTTGGAATACTATTAAAAAGATGCCTGCCAGTCACAAGCTTCAAAATAAAAAAAATTGAGTTTTTATTTTTCTGGGATCATTTTCAATGAGGTCACAGAAATGCAATCATATGGTCTGCAGAGTTGCCATAACCTGTTTAATTGTGTTTATCCTTAAATTATCAAGTGCGAAACACTTTCTAAATGTGCTTTATACTTTTAGCCATTGCTGTAGTTTCGAATGAGTAACGTGGCCCCTGAATGTGACTCCAACTAACCAACCACCGACTGCCTTGTTTTTGTTTATTTTTCGCCTATTGCAGCAATTTTTTATTTGTTGTAATAATTAAAAAATAAAAAAAAATTCTGTTGTTCGCTGGTTTCACTTTTCGTCTGTGCATCTGTGCGTCTGTCTGCCCGACCGCACAACCGCCCGCCCGCCCGCCTGCTTAGGTGAGAAGGGAAATGTGGCCTAAATAGGTTTTTAGGGCAATGTGCATTCATCACTCTGGCAAAGCATAATTGTTTTATTTTACTTCGTTTTTTTTTTCGTTGGCGCAGCAAAAAAAATTACAAAAATTCCGCGGAACGTTTTTTGGAGCATTTGTGAGTTTGGAGCGAGCGCATTTAGCGGTTTAATGCGGTTTCAGATTCGCTTCATTTATTTACTTTAGTTTGAATTTTTCACCTTTTGTTTAGACTCTTTTTTATTTGTTATTGTATTTGTTGTTTTTGTTTTTGGGAATATTGTAATTTATGGTATTTATTTATCGCGGAGATCGTGTACAAAACTTTGTTAACAGGGCGCGGCACGCGCAGTTTCAAGGTAAACGCTTCTTGCCTGTTCTTTTGTTTTTTCGTTAGTTCAGTTTGTTTGTTGTCGGTTGCGGTTGGAGTTCTTGTAATTTATTGCCAACATTATTTCGGTTTTTAATTTTTAATGCTATCGAAATGCGAACATCGAAGGCAAACATTATCATTAGTCGATGGAACCGATGCTGCTGCTCTCTTTTTTTTGAGAATATTTGGAATTGATTTCGAAATGTTGATAAAAATTTCAGATTTAGATTTTTGCTACGATTGTAGTTGCGTTACAAGGTTCTTTGGAATGTTAGGAAACTTTAGTGGAACAAAATGAAAACGCAATAGAAACCATTAAATACGATTAAACATAAATTGGGCTCGCATAATTTTTGGTTTATATTTGAAGAAATCAAGCTGATTTTTGGTGAAGTCGCCTTCATGACAACTAGAACACCAAGTTGATAAGTCTATAAAACATATTTCATATAGTATTTCATTCTATCATGTATGTACATATGTATTCTATAATAGATCATATATAGTCCATACACATTTGTATCCCAGTTAACTTAATTGATATTTATTTTGTAGCTGCGAAACAAAATTTAGAAAGTTCAATTGAAGTCGTTAAACGAACATTTTGTAATGATGAAAATAGTTAATGTATTTCATCAGTTCCAAAAAAACTTCTAATATTAATAAAATAAAATATTTACAAAAAAAAATTCATTGTATCAAATTGCTTTGTTCAAAAGAATTTGACCACGTACCAGACGGACAGCAATCAATAAATTGGCCGCTACAATTCGCACGTATTACAATGTCTTCAATTTGTTCAATTTGTAAATGAGTATTGACACGAGTAAATCAATAAATTAAATTTACAAAGAATCACAAAAACAAAACTTGTGCAACAAGTCAAAAAGTTGAAATAAAATTTTAAAGTTCAACAAATTTTTAAACATGTACTCCAGAAAAATCTTAAATTACTTAAGTTGAAAAAAGAAAATTAAATTATAAACGAAAACAAAGAAAATGGCAACGTTGATTGCAAACGGAGCAGCGAGAATTTTCCAAACTGCATTATTTGCAGATATTCAGTCCGATGCGAGTGGGTATCCAACGAATGCACCCACCGTATAAGGGCAAATATTTGCCCCGCCTCAAGGTTTAAGCGGATTTTAATTCTCACATGTTTGCGTAGATACATGCTAATATCTTGGGTAAATATTTAGCAGTGGCAACAGCAACAACAACAACGTTTTTATTGATAAGCACATCTTTGAAATTATTCAATTAGCGAAATATCTAAAATATGCAAACAATTGATTAAAATTCTGCTATAAAGACTTTTTTTTTCAGTTTTGTATTTATTTAATTGGTTAATGCACTAACGACAAATACAAACTAATTGATAAAAGTCGCGATATACGTTATTTAATAACAGACTTTTTAACTGTTAACTAGTGCAAAGCAGTTACCCGAAAAGCCTATCGAGAGGAATTTCATTGTATATTGAATCGTAACCGAATCGCAGCGAATCGGTTATGGAAATTATGATGAAGTGACAAAAAAATAAGTTTTACTTGATTTACTTGTATTTACTTACGACTAACGAGGGTGCTCCGATAAGTACTTAGCCTTTTATTTCTCAACATAGTCTCCTTTTAGATCGATACACTTATCCCAACCGATTCTCCAATTTCTTGAACATTTTCTTGAGATCTTCAAAGAAGGCCTCCATCGGGCGGTGAGGCTAGGTACTTTTCGAACCACCCTTGTATATCCAATCAGTTTCATGCAAAGTTCCAGGAAAATCGCAAAGTAACTGCTAAAGTTTTTCCAATACAGAATCGAGTGATTTTAATGTTTGTGATTTATTAACGCACGAGTACATTATAAATTAAAAATTTCCATCTCAAGAGAAGAAATTTATTTCCGGGTAAAAACAAAACAATTTCACCACAAAAACAGACGTATTTGTTGTTGTTGTAGTTGTTTTTGTTGTTCACTGTAAAATTGTTTATTTTTCTTTATTTGCTAATTACGCGTTATACTTGGAAATGTCATTGTTTTTATCCAACACACACACAAACACACACGCACACAAGCGAGCGACTTATCTGTTCGTTTAGGTTAATCCATAAAATTCGCAAAAATTCATTTGAAATTTATTCGCTTTATTATATTTGTGCCGAGTAGGCCAAGTGCAAATCCTTTTGTACTTTTTCTCATACTCAGTTAGAATCTTATCTGATTTTGGTTTTACAGCTTAAGATTTAATACTCGGTAACGAAGCTTTCATATTACGAATTTTTTTTGTTTGTTTGATAATTCTTTTGTGAATGATGCAGAGGATGTGATAAGAGCCGAAAATGTGAATAAAGTATTATGAACTCATAACTAAACAAATTATTAGGTAAATACAATAAAAAGAATAACGTGCAGAATCATAGTAAATATGTATTTACTTGTACATATAAGTAAAGACATGACATCTCGCACAGTTCAGAAGTAATAATGGGAAACATATTAGTAAGATTTGTAGCTATCCTTGTCGAATAACCATTTTTTAAATTTCATGATTTTGTTATTTTTTTTTGTAATGATAACGTAATATGAAATGACTGTTAATTTGACATTTTTAATGTTCGATTTCTAATAACTCGACAGAGTTGGAAATTTGTAATAAATTCATACAGATGACATTGTTATAGTCCATATAATATAAATCTTGTTAAGATGATACGATTTGCAGATGACTTTTGATATGACTTGTATGAACATATAATAGTTATGCTATTGGTTAATAGGTGTCGCTAATTGACGCCGCAATTCTATGGTGTGAAGTGTTTGTTGAACTATCTTTCCAAATGAAGTTTCATTATAAATAAGTCCAGCTTTAATTGTTTCAAAGCGTTTTAAGTATAATACGATGACTTTGAAAAATTATTATCGTTCTTTGTACTTCAAAATCCTTTTCGAACAAAGTCTAATACATCTGTTGCTTTTATTAAATATAATACCAGAATTTGTATTGTATTTGTTTTTGTACTGATGTTGCTGCTTTTTGGCCGCCATTAAAAGCGTCTAATTGCGCGCGCCTTAACAATTTTATGCTTTGGACCAGAACGGAGCAGCTTTAGCTTCTTCTAATTCTTCTTTGATGTTATTAACAACAACAAAAAAAGAAGCATCTTTTGTTCAATTTTGTCCAGATTTTATGCTTCTGATGAACAATTAATTTTATTTCTATACACGATTTATAAAGCGTTAAAAATAGAAAAGAAGAAGAGAAACAAAACGCTTAATCATTTGAGTAATTTCAGCTCGAAAATAAGCCACAATAATGGCGAGTTCAAGCGACTCACACAAAAGAGGAATTGGAAATAGTAAAGAATAGAAGACCCGACGAAGCGGGGCGCGGGGGTCTTAGACGTACAACAGGCATTTCAAGAATTGCTTAAGGAACGCTTTGCCGCCGTAACAACAACAAAAACAACAATGATAATAACAGTCAACAGCTGTTTCAACTTACTTACATATTTCTTTTATATTCCAAAAGCAAAGCAAAGCAAAGCGAACGAACGCGCGCATGAGCATGCGCAAAGCTTTTTCTTTGCGCAAATTACAAAATAATGAGAAATCCATTTAAAGCAAAATTGAAGTGCTAAACCCAGAACTATCTATCGGGCAGCTGGCTCAAGTTGTTTGTGGTTCTTGTTGTTGTTGTTGTGTTGTTGCACGCTGCGCATGTTCAAAAATAAAATTACTATGATGGGAGAAAAAAGTAACCGGTTTGTTTGTGTCGAGTTAGAAAAGAGGCAATAATTGTTTAGAAATTGTTGGAAGTTTGATGTCGGACAAGTTTTTAATAGTGCCAAATGAAGGTGATTTAAAAACATACAAACAACAAAAAAAGGTGAAAAAAACGTTAAAAAAAAAGAAAACAAAAACAATCGGTATCGAAAACGGGTTTTCTCACTATGAAGACGGCGTTTCATCACTATTTAAAAATTATCCATTTCGGAACCGGTTACACATTAGAAATTTATGGCAAATTTTATATATAAAGTTGAAGTTAAAATAGTTGTATCATTTTAACTTCAATTATTTATCGTTATTATTTAAATATTTAATGCGAAAGTATAAAATCGATTAAATAATTATCGGTTAGTAAAGTCGGTGTCGTTAAAATTAAAATCGGTTACTTATAAATACATCATAAAGAATGGTTTTCCCATAAATTACTAGAGAAAGGCAACTTTGCATTTTCGTAACTGTCATGATACCGGTTATTTTCTAAAACCGGTTATGCAATCTACAAAACAAGGAACCGTCAGGAAATTATTTTATGACGGCTTTCCGACAAGTTAACCAACTTTTAAAATGTTGCGCATGAGCTCAGATGTGACTGACTTTAGTTTTTTTGTTGGTTTTTTTCGTCGTTTTTATAACCTTTTTGTTGTTGTTGTTGTTGTTGTGAATCACAGACATTCTGTATATCTGCTCTTTATCTGTTTAAATATCTGAGGCAACTGTCTGTATCTGTATCTGTATCTGCAGCCTTTATTTATGCGCATCGTATTCCAAGTCAAACAAGATAAATGCGGATTTACGCGCGACACGCTCACTCGGTAAGCGCGTTTGCAACAAATGTTGTTGTTGTTGCTGGCATGAACTTCTCGGTACATCTTACCGGCCGTCCGTTTGTCCGTATGTCGCACAGTACTTTATTGCATAAACAAACAGAAAATACAGAAATTAAAATAGATCCAATATTAGAAAAAAACTTAAATTAAAGTTGTATTCCAACTATTTTTTATTGCATACTTTTAGGCGAAATTACACGCATTTTTTGTTTAAAACTGAAATTATTAATTTTCACTCAATTATATTTCAACTTTTTTAGCACACTCGATGTACTGTCTGTGAGTCTGTCTGTCTGTCCTTCTGCCGTTTGGTGTGGTTGGTTCTAGCTTTTCAGCGTAGGCCAAGCCAGCCAGCTCAAGTGAAATACGATCGCAACCGCAGCCAACGGCGCACAGAGTATCTCTTAGCTTAGTAAAAGTAGCTGTGCGAATCGTCTGCAAAAATTGCTGTAAACTGTGTTTTTTTTTTTTAGATTGTATTCTTTTTTCTTTTCTTGCCTAATTTTTTTATTTCTTTCTGTTGTTTACTGCTTTGTTTTTTTTTTTTGCTTGCTGTCGTCTTTTCGTGTGCGCGAGCAGCTTTTCTTTTGGCCATATGCGCCGGCACAGTTAGTTGCTGGAAAACGGTTGCCTTGAAAGGTTTCGCGCATTTAGGCGGTTTTAATCACGAGACGCGTTCTATGTTTACTTTTCTTATTTTGTACGTTTGCGTGTGTATGTGTGTGTGTGTGCGTGTGCGTGCGTGTGTTTGTGTGGAAAAGACAATGAGAAAGCAATTTAAAATATTTAAGTGAAATTTCGCATTTCTTTGAAAATGCTTAAAAACCTGTGCTAATTTATTCTGCTGCTAAAAGCTAATGGCTAAGTCAATAGCTGGGCTAACTGCCGTTCAGACACACACAGATGTCGATACCGCCCGAATCGAGCGCGCGTGTTAATCTTTTCGATTGTATTCGGTATATATTTTTTTAAAGCATTTTTTGACGTCACTCAAGTGTTAATTTATGTTTTTTTTTTCTTTATCGAATTATTTCAACTATTTATTAAAAGTGTAAATAAATAAACTAAAACTGAAATTGAACGAAAAAAAAACCGAAAGCTGTTTCTAAGCCGCCGCGTCGCTCGTTTCGAGCGTATGTGCCACATGCGAGATAATTAAATATTAATATAAATAAATTCAAAGTATTAGTAATTACTTCCAGCCCAACAACGCCCATTTTAATTTTGAAAAGTGTTAAGCGAGCCACTCACCAGCGAGACTGAGTGAATGGCACAAGGCAGAGGCCGTTTCCTGTCGCCAGCACAAACCGATTTTAACTAGAAAAGCGCTGATCAGTCTTTCATAGCATTTTAATTCATCGTTTTTCGAAGTAACAACAACAACAATCACACTTTGGCAACATATGCTTAAGACCATAAGCAAAATTAAGGCAAATACATGGTAAAATGCATTATTATGCACACGTTTTTAAGTCATGGAAAACCTTTCCTTCAATTTTTCGCTTACTAGAAAGTTGTTCTAAATTTTTATAAAAAAAAAGTTGATCCCATTAACTTTGATTTTGATTTAAATCGAAAAACCGAAATTGTTGGCAGAACGATTTTTCTTCTCTTCAATTAATTCTTCAGTTTAGATGAACCGGTCCAAGCAAGTAGTTTGGCTCATTTTAAGAGAATTTTGTGAAGGAATTTTTAAAATCTTTGGATACATTTATAGAGGCTTTAGTAGGGCTGTGCAAGAAACTGATGATTAATCCACATCGACTCATTTTTAAGCTATTTATCTAAAAGTTATCCACTTTTTTATAAGTAGTTTACTCTTTTGCCAAGTAATTTTTCCAAGTAAATTTTTTAAGTGTTTCTTTAACACCTTTAAAATGACACCAAAAATTGCATTTGGAAACTCCGTTTTAGAGCTTAAAAAAATATGCTCATAATATATGCCGTCCAGGCCCACCAGCTTATACTACTATCTGCCGTCCATTCAAACAAAGTTCAGAAGACGGATACCTAAGAATGGGATACCCAAAACATTGAAAAAAAAAATATTCGGAAATTAAGTTGAGACTTTCTTTGATTGGACAATAGATTAATAATTTGTATCAAATGACTTATTGAAAACGTCGTTGCTCTTTTTGAATTTCCGTATTTAAGATTCGACATCCGGTCGGTAGGTCGTTAACTATTTACAACCAAATTTATTTCCATTGCATTGCAAAGATTGCTCAAATTAGCCGCATTTAAATATTGCAATGCGAAATTAATTTTATTGCAATGGCATCACATGACTTCGCCTGGTAGTCGCGCCGCGTCGCGTCGCATCACACTGCAGTCAGGCACTTTCGTTCTTATCACTTCATCGTGCGCCGCAGCTGTAATTATTCACAAGCAATGATAATTCATTCAAAATGTCAACAACAACAAAAAAACAAAATAATATTATGTATACAATTTTATTTAAAAAATTAAATTAAAAAAAATATATATACATATGTTTGTACGAGTATGTACTCGTATATACATATGATAATTACTATCTCAATGCAAATTCATTTTAGTAAAGAAAAAAAGCACAAATCGTTTTCACGTTGACCTTAGGTTATCATTCCTTCTATCTCGTGATGAAATTTTCGCTAGCTGAATTAATCTAGTTTCTGTTGGAATTGAAAGAAAGAAAAAAAAACAAACAAATAACAATATTGAACAAAAAAAAAAGAAACCTAGTGGGAAATCTCACATTTTGTGCAGATAAGAGAAGCGGACTTTTTTAAATAATGATTAACTGCACAAACAAAACAATAAACCAAAAAAGTGATAGAGAAGATGATACTACAAACTGCATTAGGCAGGTTTTGAGTTAAAAATTCAACATCTTACTTACTTTTTGATTTAATGCATAAAATATCTAAGCGATTAGAAGAAAACCATTTCAATCCAATCCGAGCAGTGTGAATTGGCGTAGATACACAACAGACACACACACACGCAGCTACACTTAATGAGCAATTAAAAAGTTCGCAAATTCTTCTTCTTTTACTTTTTCTTGTCCAGACTAACAACAGCGCCAGCTTATCTTTTTCCAACTTTGCATCTATCTAAATAAAAGTATCTCGTTTTATTGTTGTTGATATTTGCACATGTATAGTATCTGCGAGTATGTCAGCTAGCAACGAGACTCACATTACCCAGATACAAGTTACAATTTATGCCGATGTGCTGGTTTTGCTCCTGTCCTTTGTTGTTTGTGTATAAATTTCTTCTTCTTTTTTTTATTATTCTTTTGTAATATCATTTTTTGTAATAAGAGACTTGCAATTAAATCTATTTGGCTATTTATAAACTCGTGCTTTAGTATCTGCGCTTGTCGAAGGAGCCTAAATATAGCGACGAGTCTATAAGTGGACTTAAATCTAATTGTGTGTGGCGACAATATTGATAAGTGACAGATTGGCATACTGCCGTGACATTTAAAAAAACGTAAAGAAACAATTTAAAAAAATAACAAAAAGTGTATTTTATCACCGAGTGTAAGAGATAATACAAAGCCGCAAGATGCGCATCAGCCTGCCGGGAGACTTGCTTATAAGCGCCGCTTTTGATCCAAGGTACTTAGCTGAAAAATGCGATGAGTGAAAAATCTTAAGATTTAAGTGAAATATTTATTAGTTGATAATTTTAAATTTATAATTAAAATTTTACAATTTAGCATTTTTATTTAAGATCAAGAGGAATAAATTCATTTAAACTAATGGATAGAAAACAAATTAAAATTGACCTAACACATCTAAAAAGAATTAATTTCGCATTACAAAATGTAAAAGTTTAAATGAAAATTAAATTTACAAATTGTTACGCTCGTAATTATTAAATACTAAAATCGTTTTCAGGGCTCCCTGGTCATTAAGTGAGCCCTGATCATTTTCATTTAAAACTTGCCTTATAAAACTAAAATGTCAAATAGAAATGTCGGTTGGATCAAACAAATCTATTAAAACAGTTTCAAGATACAATTGGGAAGTTTAAATTCAAAAACCGTTAAATCGAATTTTGAACAAAATCGATTTGTAAGGAAAAGTTTGACCCCACAATCAGAATTTCGAAATTCTATTAAGATTTTTAAACGGACAAATGTTATAAGTAAAACGTTTCCAAAAGTCTTTCCAAAAAGATGTTTCTTAAAGGTCCAAAGGTACTTCACAGGAATCAATTTTATTTGACTTTATGTGAAATTATTTAAGAAGCAATGAAAGATATTTTCGTATTCTATTCAAAGAATTTTTTAGTATTTTGTGTTCTTCTCAATAAAACGTCTCATAGATTTAATGGCTTTTGATCTAAAGCTCCTCATTTGGTGTGCATAAATATTCAATAGAAAAAAAGCGCCAATTATTATTCAATACTATTATTAAAATAATAAATTCAACTAGTCTCAACTCCCGCGAGATTTATTAAAAGAGTCTCGGCTTTTACGAAACAATGGAAAATGCGGCACCATTCTTTTTTTTTTTTTTGTTTATTTGCTTTGATTTACGAATCCATAAATTATTAGCATGGAAATTAGCATTCGAAATGTATAACTGTAGGCGGCGGCATTTGTGCAAAAGTCAGTGAAACGCCCACAAACAACCGGTATTAGAATTGTAGTGGAATTGAAATTAGACGAAGCTGTCGAGTAAATTTAAAAAAAAATTCAGAGTTTTTCTTTGAAGATTTTATAAATGGCAGCTCAAATTTTTTAAACAGGAGAACAAATCTTTAATTATTAAAATAACTATTTTCTTCTTCTTTTTCTCTACAGAATGGTACTACCCAATCACAATACAATTGCGGCGCGTTCGAACAGTCCAAGTAGCAGTAGCAACAGCAGCAGTAGCAGCAACAGTAACTCCGGCCACAACACAATGGGCCACCAACGCCCCGTCATCGATCTGCTTGTGGCCATGATCGCCGTTCCCATTTTAATACTGTGCGCCCTGCAGCTGGAGAAGAATCTGCACGACATGGCCAACAGTCCTGAGAGTCGTTGGCTGGTCTTTGCACTCGGCATTGGCATGTTAATTGTCAGCGTCATTATTTGTGGCTATGTTACGCATCGCATGGGCGTCTGCATATGGGCGGGACCAATCGATGAGGCTGGCAATCGAACAGACGGACGTAATGTTCCACATGTAAGTTTTAAAACTTTTTCAGAGTTTTTCATTAATCATTAGTATTAGCTTTCATTTTTCTATTGATTTAATTTGATATAATGTCGATTAATCACAGATGATTAAATCAGCTCAGTATTATTGATTATTTCAGAATAAATTCTTTGTTTCAAAATCGAATCTCAAATTTCTTCTTCTATTGCAGATTAATTCGCAAAATGATATTTTGCGTATTGTGGACTCACTGCCGCCCAGCTATGATAGCGTGGTGAAATTCGATATACCGCCGCCGCCCTACGACTGTCTCGTCATCGACATGCAACGCTGCAAGGAGGACGACGATGACGATGAGCAGGCGGCGTCCAGTGGCGGCGCCAGCGACGGCAAAGAGGAGCACGCGCCCACAACGCACACAACGGTGCACATGTAGTTAAATGTGCATGATGCGCCGCCGCCTCCGTGCAGGAGAGAGAGAAAAGAGATCGAGCCGGTGAACCAAGAACCACACTGTACCGCCTTCAAGAGTAGTGTACGCCACTGGCCGGCCCCATTCGCCACTGTAGTTTTAGACACAAAAGAGACGCGCGCACACACGACACACGGTGTTCCTGATTTACTCGTAATCCTGGAAGTCATGTCGCGCGTGTTCCCACTTCAAAGAACCATTGTATTTGTATTTAATAGATATAGTAGTAAAATCGATTCTTAGCATTTAGAAATTTGTATATTTTTTAAATAGTCGCGTAAGTCCACTTTTTGTTTTTGTTTTTGCATCCTTGTAAATATTCCTAAACAGCATCTAGTCCGAAGTACTTTCTACTTAACTATAATTTTTACCTTTTTTTTCTAAATATTTAATATAAAATGTGTAAATATTTTTTAAGACATTTGAAAGCAATAAAAATTTGAATGCAAACTTATTTTTACATATCTCCTTTATTTTAAAAGTTCGGTACTAAACGAAAAGTTTTAAATTAAAACTTTGTTAAATTCACTATTTAAAAGGAAACACAATTTCTTGCATTTAATGTATATATTTTTTTTTATTAATTTTAAAATATAATTAATGCTTTAAACGAATATAATTTAGCTTATCAATGCACACAAATAGCGCGCGCAGAAAAACAAAACAAAACAAAACAGAACAGAATCGAACAGAACAGAAAAGTAGTTAAGTTAAAAAAGAAGTTAAAACAAATAAGAATAAAGTTTAAAAAACATTACGAACTAATTTAACGCCGAGAACGCGCGCGTTTAAAAGTAATTTTTCATGTTTAACATTTTCTTTCTGTCACATTTCATATTTTTGTTTTTGATATTTCTTATCGTTTTTGTTTTTTCTATTCGGTTTGATGAAATAAAAAAAAATTAAAAATAATGTTCACAGTACTTGAACAGCGACTTAAACAATTACAACTACAATTACTTGTATTTTTTACACATACAAATTTAAACTCAATTTAAACCAAACGCACAAACGAATGCATTGAAGAACCGATTTTGGTTTCGAACTTAAAAAAAAGGAAGTGATTTTTTTGCATACTTTTTAAAATATGCAATAAAAAGTTTTCGTTGGTGCGTTGGCGAAAATAATTATACTTTTTTTTTTTTTTTTTCTTTTGGAGTGGAAAAATACAGCAACAAAACTACTGATGCTACTACAGATGACAAAGAAGCTAATTCTACCTTAAGCCAACCACTTTGCAACCTTTATGCAACTTATGTGTAACGTTATGTCGTTTTTTGTTTTGTTAATGCATCTTTTTCGCATTTTTTATGCAATTGCTTTGCAAGTTTCTAAGCTTATGCACCAAACTTGGTTTTGGTTTCAGTGTGTGTGTGTGTGTGTGTATGTTTATTTTACAACACGTGTTTGAAGCAGTTTCGGTTTCGGTTTCGGTTTCGGTTTTGCATTTGTATTTTTATTGTTTGTTTGAATTATTTCAATATTAGGGGTAATAGGTTATTAACAAAATAGGGTTTCAATAAAAATTCTTTACAATTATGAGTTTGTTTTTTCGGTGTAAGAGCTGCCGCAGGCGTCGTTATTATCCCCACCGTGCGAAAATGTGTTGGTAGGTAGTAATAGTAGTAGTAGGTAGGTAAGTAGGTATATATAAAGTGGGTTGGGCAATGGTGAGCGCGATATAGATTTTTTTGTGGGCGTGGCAAACATATTAAAGCAAAACAAAAAGAATACATTTTAAATTATTTTTGACAATGTAAATAAGTAAAAAAAATATATATATATTTATATATGTAAACAAAATCTTAACTCGTTTGTTCTAACCAATTAATTAAATTCATTATAAAGTTTATTTAAAAAAATAAAAAAAGAGTTGCAATAAATATATTCAAAGTCAGCACAATTTTCTAAAAGCTTTTAGCTACCAAGAGCTTTTAGTTCAAGGTAATAGCTTGCAATTTTGTATTTATAAAAAAAAATATTTAAAGAAAATTTTGTTTGTCTGAAGTTTCCTTGGACCATACTTAAGGTATCGAACAAGCTTTAAACTATTGACAGGCTTTAAGCTATCAGCAAGATTAAAGCCTCTAACAAGTTTTAGCTTGACAAGTTTGGCAAACAAAAAATTTTCATATTTCCAAAATAATTATTTTGTATTGAAAAAGTTTTCAAAAAAATATTTCAAAGAAAGAGTAAATATTAATTTTAAGTGCAGTTGCCACGCCCATATGTTGTTTCTAAATTTAGCGCCACAATGCCCCTAATTCTAAAATCGTATCCAATCGCGATATACATATAACAAAAATTAACAAAATACAAATTTCTTTGAAAAAACATCACTTCGAAAAAACGCTCATCTCTTATTTCACCTTCACTCCACAGTTCCTCCTCTCCTTTCAATTCTCAGAAAAATGCTTACTTATTATTGTTTCTATAAATCAGTGTTGTAGATCATCACATGTGCCGTCGTTCTCCTTACATTCCTCTTTCCGTTGCTTACATCAACGTGCAGTCGTACAAACGAATTGATCAACACTCCGACTACATGTGATGCCACTGCGTTGACGCAATCGACGCATTGTCACTGAGGCGAGCAATCTCTTCGTGCAGCCCATGTCCCAGCCACGCCAAGTGAATTTTCGAATAACGCGCCGCACACAAACGCAACGGATTGCCACGTCGCAGCCCCTGATCGGTTTCGCCGTATTCATCTAGGTATGGTGGCTGAACGAAACAGCCCTTGTTTCGGCCCAAATAGACAATCTGACAGTCGCGTATGCGCAGAAATAGTCCAATTTCGGCGCCACAGAAATTCGCATGATACGTGCAAGCGCCCACATTTCGCATTTCTAGCTCCGGTTGGCAGCAGTACGATTGGCCACACAAAATCTCGCCGCACATCAAACACATTGTGGGCGTTTTCATCTCTTCGCGTTCGTTGTTGGGACAAATGAAATCTGAAACCGAGTTGATCAGATCCGAATAGTCGTCGGGCAACTCGACTAGTTTGGCTACATCGCGTGTGCAGGGAACGAGAGCAAAATCTTTGCCATTGCGTTTTTTATTCGCACTAAGATCGTAGTAGACAATATCGGGATGAACCGCAAAAGTTTCCATCATGGTCGCGTAGCAGCTTTCGTTGTCGAAATACGTCTCAAGTGAGGACTGTAAAAAGTAGGATTTTATATTTTTTTCTATTCAAGTAGTTTCCAGTTTATGGCATATAAAACAATATATATCTTACCTGCAAGCCGAGATATTTGCACATGTTCTCAAAAGTATCGCAACCGAGGTTGGCAAACTCGTCTGGAAATTCGACATCCGTAACGAAATAAAAGAACAGCGAGCAGCAACGCAAAAATTCGCGCATTTCACTGCGTATGTGCTCGAATAGGGCTGCAATGGTCGCAGTATTGCACTCGATTTGCGATCTACCACCAGCACCTTTAACTTTATCATCAACTAGCGCCTGCCGACGTGCAGCAATATTGTATTTACGATAGAATTCGGCGACGTTCTCTTGGATTTTTTCTGGCAAAGCGCGCACTTCCTGTTCGAATTCCTCATCGATATCCATGGAGTCGTGGGACACGGTGGCTGGTGCTTTAAAGAGCACAATCGCCTTGACCATATTGGCGAGGAAGAACAATTGCAACGTGTAAAAGTCCATCATGCTGCCATTCGCGACAATTGCTTTATTTGCTGTGTGGACGAAACAAAGAAGATGAATATACATTTAAACCAAATAAAACAAATATTAGTAATTAAAACACGTACGTGTAATAGCGAACAGCAAATTGGGCACCATGAAAATCACCGACACCAACATGCTGAAACAATTCCACTCCACCACTGAGGCGCCCTTCTGCTTGAATACCGTATCGAGTATTTCTGCAACGGGCACAACCAAATTCTTTATATCGGTCTGCGATAAATTCGCAGCGTACAAACAGCTTGCGCGTATCAAGCCGCTGAGGCAGCTCTTGTGCCGAATGGACATTTCATTCTTGAAAGGTTTATCGATGGCGCGCAAATACGCCTCGAGTGCTTGCACTGTGTATATGCACGAGTGCCACATCCAGAGCAGTCCCTCGTTTTCGTTCAGTTCGAAATTACTTGGCGTATATTGACGTGTCGATTTGATGTAATGCTGTACGAAATTAATCCAACTTGCGGGCAAATCCGGCTTGTCTACTGGTTGAGCGATTTTTTCGAACTGACTGACGTCAACAATCAAATTCGAGCTTTTCAGAATGACATCCCAAGCGGGCAGCGAATAGTACCACATATCGGCATCTTCGTTGACGCGCAACGTATTCAGCTCATCACCGAAAGTCTTCATGACTTCGATCCAGAGATCGATGGGGAAGACCTCGTCTCCAGCGTGTATAACATTCGGCATAGAGTATTTGGAGAGGGGCGCCGTAAGCGGCAGTACTGTGTTGCTCAGACAGCGACAGTAGGGACACTGAAAGTCGGTGCTCTGAGCCGCCGGGAAGAATGGTGGTCGATTGCGGAGCGGTCGTCGCTGTTCCTTTAACTCTTCGTTGGTGTAGTACTCCTGCCAGCAGTTGAAGTGCATTACGTGACCGCAGCTGCTCGTATGGACCGATGAGGGATACTTCGACTCAGGTGGCAGCACCTAATAAAATTCACAGTTTAATATTTTATTTAATGTTTAAATTAAAGGCACACTCACCCTTGACTTTTGTACAAACGCCGAGTAGACCAATGTTGGACCATCCGTGCTCACAGTGCAATCTTCAAAGCAGAGAATACACTTGAAGCTCTGTTCCTCGGGCTGTTGCAACCGACGATCGACACCCAGACAGGCCAACGATGTATATGCTACAGCGCCCTCCTCCTCTACCTCCTCCGTTGGATCATCGTTTTCAACCCAATCCATGCTGCTGCTGTTTGCCACTGCCTCGCTCGATTTCGCGACGGCATTTGTACTGGCGAACATATCCGCATTCGATTTCATGAAATTCTTTTGCGCATTTTGCATTTGTGCCATTATAGCTTCGCGACGCTTAGCAGCTAGACGCGTACGTTCTTCCTTTTCTTTCTTTTCCTGTTCGGCAGCGGTAAGTGGTGCCGCGGAGGTGCCAGCACCCAATTCAGCATCATCGCTTTGCATTGCTTCACCGCCAGCGTTGGCAGTTACTCTGGCTTGTATTTCTTTGAACTTCTTGACGGTCCAGAGTATAAAATCACGATGAGCTTCAACCTGACAAAAAGAAATTCATTTATTAATAAAAAAAACGAATATAAAACTTAAAATAAAATTTAAAATTATAAAAACATTTACTCTAGCGCTACGTGATAGTTCCTCCAACTTGATGAGAATTTTATATTTTTGTGAACGCTCGCAAAACGACAGGAAAGGATAGTTTTCGGATTGTTCCTCTTGCAAGCCATATCCAATCAAATGAAGAATCTAAAAGTACAAAAATTAAATACAATTTGTCAAGTTTTTGCAACATAACACAGGAATTTATTTTAATCACCTTTTGCAAGTGGTTCTCCAGAAAACTCTTCGCCTTCAGATCCAAAGCGCGATCGAGCACGGTGGAAATGATCTCCATCATAACATCGCATTGTAACAGATTTGCAATGGAACTAAAAGAGGAAATTATTTAAAATCAAATATAAAAAAATAATCATCAAAATTTACATAAATCCATCTGTCAATTTTGGCAGCTTCGGTGGTGGACAACACACCAGTTCGTTCTTATTCTTGCGACGCAGACGTTGCGTTTCCTCCGACTTTGATTTCTCCTCTTTTGTATAATGATAGAAATACATATTGTAATCTTCGTAGAGCTCATCCTTCAACTCGTACACGCCCTTTGCATCGGATTTTTGTGGTTTCTTAAATGTTGCCACCGAATCGATGACATCCTCCAGCGCGGTGTCATTATTCGAGTCGGGTAGTGCACGATTGAGCTCCGAATGCGAATAGGATTTGATGCAGAGCAGCTGAATAATTTCCTTTTTCGTGCGATCCTCTTCGGTGATGCCTGAAATGCCGGGCACATAACGCTCTCCGATAATAACAATTAGCAATTCGAGAAATTCGTCAATCATCGAGAGTAGGCGTATAAAATCATCGTCGGTGGGTGCGGTTGTTAACGTTGACTCGTAGTCGGCTTGCATCCATTCGATGAGATTGAATTTGTTTAGAATATGTATGAGATATTGATTCGATTCGATTAAAGCAGCACCGATTTGCATGCCGACAATATCGCGATCGAGCATTTCAGCGCGACAACGTACATTGCGATAAAAGTAAAGCTGGTGCAACAGCGAATAGCCATTGCGACGCCACATGCCCGAGTGAACCTATGCAAACAGTTTAAAAAGTTAATCATCATTTTTATGTACTTTATTTTACTTGCGCTCAATTAATTAAAAGCAATTTATTTTCCTGCGACCTTACCTGTGCAATCATCGTTTGCGTGCAGAGTATTGGTTCCATAATTTCCTCGGGAGTACGCTTGGCACTAGACACCGCATTATCAAAGGTCAAACCATGTGCGCCCAAGTGCAAATAAATGCCAGCAAATAGACGCGACAGCGGCAAATGAATGGACACAGCCCGCGTGGTAACATCGTACATAATACAATTGGCCACATGTCCAGCGACTTTCTTCTCCTCCATTTTTGCCAGATTCACAATGAACCCGTTGTTGACCATGTTGCGCATAACCATTTGGTAGAGCTTGAGTAGAACCTCACGATCGGAAGCACACCATTCAAGCACAAGTGAAATAGTAGAAGCGAGTTTAATGTGTAAATTGAAGGCACACTCCCACTCTGGTTCGTAGTCCATGTGTTGACCAGTTTGACGAATGACAGACTCCATGCCCTGCATGACGTTGAGCAAACGGAGAAGTGCTTTGCAACCTTAAAAAAAAAAAGTATAAAACCAATTATTTATATACAATATCCATTATTAATATTTTACTAATTCGAAGTTTCAAAAATCAGATTAATAGAAAATTTATTTAAGTGTTAAAAACTCACCCTCCAGAAAACCTTCACGCAGCTCCTCAACCCAAACATCAGGCTTAAAACTAAGTATATACCGCAAATCATAGAGTATATAAGCGGCCCGTTTGAAAAAGCCCAAACTGGACATATTCTTCGCAAAGTGCAGCGTCTTATTCTGAATATACTTCTCGATCGACTCATGATAGAACGTATGCAACAGCTTATAGAAGATGCCTTCTTTAGCGATCAAATAGTGGGCAATGCTAGGCACCGTAAACAATTGCACGCTCAGCGAAACAATCGAAAACGAATGCTCGTGATCGTCGCGTATAAAATCCTGCACGACCGTGGCATAGTGACGCGAAAATTCCTGGGCCAGCGACATTTTGTTGTCGTACTCCATCAACATGCCGGAGATGAGCAGACGATGCCAGCATGTGCGCGCCGTCTTCCACAATTTCACATCGTATTCGAGTATGTGGCGAATACTATAAGTGGCCTTCTTGTCCATAATGATGCGTTCGAATATCTGCCGAAAGGTGCAGTGCCGAATAAGAAACTCCTGAAACCAGGTGAGCAGTTGCAGCGCAAATTGTTGACACGAAACGGCACGCAAATGCAGCACCGAAACGCGCAGCGATTGATTAGCGCGTGACGTTGCGGGCAGAGCGGCCGTAACTGTCACCGATTGCTTCTCGATTGCCTCCTTTAGTTGACAGCACTCGTAGAAGGTGTCGCATTTGACAACGGCACGTCCCTCGCGATCAATGCTCGCCACAATTTCCATGGCGTCCTTGTGACGACACTTGACAATTTTCGTCAGTGTTTGTATCACCTGATCGAAGGTGTGCGATTCGTCGTTGTAGAGCACAGTGCAGAAATCATCGTCGCCATCTCCATCACCGTCCAGACACTCGAGACTGGCGTTGGTCTCGATCTCAAGAAAGTTCACACAGAACGAAAGTATCGCTACGAATGCAACTTCGCAACGTTCCTTGATTGCGTCCGTAATTATGGTGCTGACGGCCGGATTCTCCTTGCCCCGCTGCAAGTTAAAATTTTGTTTAAACATTTCAATCAAAACAATTTAATGTTAATTTATTTTTTTAACTCACCAAATGCTCCTCACAGTAGTGATCCTTCTTCCAGGCCTCCTCGTCGCCACAATCGCAACAGCCGCCACCGCCCGATGTAGACATCTTGTACTTGTGATAGCGATGCGCCGATTGTTTGAAGCAATTCACGCACAACACACACGTCGGGTCCATGCCGCACTCGCGACAGCTGTAAGTCGGTTCGCCGTTTTTGAACACTTTGCCGCACACTGCGGCCGTATTGCCTTCTAGGCGCAGCTTATCGAGCACCGTCTTAGGATTGTCGCCGAGTATAAACTCGAGTAGAACATCTATGATGCCCTTCTTGGCGTCGGCCTCTTTGAACATGCATTTCACTAAATTAGAGGAGCAGAGCAAAAAGTTAAAATATGAAAATAAAATCTATTTAAAATGATTGTAACAAGTTCGTAAAAAAAAACAAAACACGTTGTTAGCACAATTATAAAACCGAATAAAAAACTGCTCTGCCGTTGTTAAAGATAAAACCCTTCAAATCTTGATAATACGAGTGTATTTATTTGTTGTTTTTGTGGAAAAGGGTTTAACTTACAGGAACCTTGAAAGCGGCGCTTTTGTGTTTTTTGAAAGCTTTTAAGTTCGGCAACTACATGCGTCCCTTAAAAATATGAAAAAGTTTAGGTTTTTAAAACCATTTTATACAAAACTATCAAAAGAATATTTGGACCAATTTTATGAAATGATTTTGGAGCAATTCAAAATGTTGCAAAAAGAAAACAGAATTTCTTTAACTCAAAATTGAAAATATTGTATGAATATTTTTTTTTAAATTTTAGCTTTTATCAGAATTGGATTTGTGGCGTGTTTGTGCAAAATGATTTGAGTCAGATTACAAGCGATACTTACAGCTTGGTCTACGTGAGTCTGAAAAAAATAAAAACAAAATATAGTGTAAAATAATTAAGAAAATAAAGAACAATGTGATAGGATGAAAGATGTACAAAAATAAATAGACAAATTAAAAAAGTGGTGGTTAGTGGCGGTATGAATGATTCTCTGTCAATGGCATTTTGGTGTCAAACAGGCATGAATGTGCATCATAGTCCGAAGGCTGTTTTGATAAACCGTGAATTCTGAGGGAGGTGCGTCCGATTTTGCTCATATTAAAACGTAAGCTCCGCATGAAATTTTAATTCGTTATTTCAAAAAACGGCAGACAGATCGGCTCAAAATTTGATGCTAATAATTTAGAAATTTTGTCATACCTTCGATGCCAATTTATACTTAAATATAAACCCAACGATCGCGCAAAAGGCACGAAGATTTATTTATTGATAAACATTATAATTTAAATTTTAAACGACTTTCAAATACTTCGAATTTATGTTACCTTTCTGTATGTTACAACAAAAGAAAGAAGTAAATCAAGAATACTAATATTATTGTTTCATACATGAAAGTCATTAGCTCGAATTGTTACCACTGAATTAATCATTAGCCCATCAGTATGTTAACTTAATTCCGTCGCGCTTTTTATTTTATTATGCAAAAACTGGGTTAAAAACAAATTCGTATGTTGTGGTTAAAAATACTTTTCTCAAACGTAAAAAAGCAGACATGTATTAATTTCATTGAATTTAATTTAAAAGTCGAAAACAGGTTAAAATTGATAATAAAATACTTGAGATAGATACAAACACGATATTGAACCAGACAGACAAAAAGACACACAAACATACTGACAAACATACCTGAAGAAAGAAAATCAGGATCCACATCCAAATCTTCTAATTGTTCAACAATTGCTAACAAAAAAAAAATTAAATAAAAATAAAAAATGCAATAATAAAAAAAAATAACAAATAATAATAAATAAAAAAATAAATAAATTGAAAATAAAATAAATAAAAAATTAAAAATAAAAGAAATCGAAAGCAAATATTTCAGAGAATTAATTATTTAAAAGCAAAAGTAGACGACGCTGCCACTATTGGCAACAACAACAATACATGTAAATAATATAAAAGCGATATTTAGCCAACGTGCACCTTACAGATACACGGTTTTGTTTACCATTTCACGTTGGCATATTGGCATAGGTTTTGTTGTTATTTCTTTACTCAAAAAACTTGTTTTAAAGCGGTGTCTGTCCGTCTGTCCGTCTGACTGTCTGTCAGTTGTTTCTAACAAAATCGTGCGGCACTATCGTGCATCACCGTCGCCGCCTGTCGTTGGCAATGAAAGACTTAAACAAATTGTCAAAGATCAGCTGGGCTCTTTAGCTCTTGCTATGTGCGATGATTGAATAAAGTTAAAAAAAATGGATAAGCATGCATAATAAATACTTTATTTAATGTATAAGATTCAGCTCAAGGTCATTTTTGCAATGGAGCATGAGAGGAGCACAATTTTTGCATTACAAAAAGGAAAAACAATTTAAATGATATTCTAGGAAAAAGAAAAACGAGCTAATTAATTTTATTTGAAAACAAAAAATTAAATAAACCGAACAAAGAAAGTGTTAGCAGCTTTTGGCTGGACAAGAGAAGTGCATGAGTCACCTTGAGCTGCTGAGACCAACAGTCACGACACTAGAAAAAATAAAATTATGACACAAGAGCACGAACAAAACAGAAAGTACGATGCGGAATGGTGTCACCACATCGAGCCGCAGTAATGACAAAATATTTTAATCGAAATGATAACAACAAACAAAAAATTGGTTTATTATAATTTGAGACATTTGAAGTATTCGAAAAGTTTGTTTATATAAGTACAGTCGTGTCTGGATATAGTGAACTAATTATGGCAAGGATTGTTCACAGTTTCCATGTTGTTCACTATATCAAGGTATTGTCAAAAACTCATTTGATTTGCTCAAAATGCAAGAGATCATTAGAATCAATTTGTAGGAAAATAAAATTTACATATGTTTGTATGCTTACTGGAAAAATTCAGGAGTAGTTGCTTGCTTCTTACGCCCCAGCCCAAGCGATAGCTTTATCAAAACTTTCAATAGCTCCATATAAAAATTTAAGATGTTCACTTTACCCAGACGCGACTGTAGGAAACCAGTTTTAAACGAATTAAGTAAATGACATCGTCCAATTTTTTGTTTAATCACAATGGTTTTAAAATGTTCATTCGAAAATTATTCACAAATATAAATCAAAGAAATTTGAAATATCGTTTACAAAATAGCATTTAAAAACTTTCACGAAGGCGAACAAATTCAAAATTCGACAAAGTATAAAGAAATCAGCTCCATTTTAAATTGCTTTAAAAATTCTTGGCATATTTTTTTGGTTGTCGTAAACAAACAAAAATTAAGAAATGTTCCACTGAAAAATCCGCCAAATATTATTTTATCCAACCGGTGTAAATTTGTAAATATTGCAGCACAAATACATTTTCTTTTTTTATTTATTGCAATTTGCACTTCTGAGTGAGTTCCTCCTTTATATCGCAATAATAAAAACAAAAATATTTGCAGTGTCGTCGATGATAAACATTTCAACAAAACGCTGCGACAACGACGCACACGGAAAAAGTAAACAAAACAAAAAGTATTTTTAATTTAAATTTTAATCGGAAAAATAAATATTACACATTAATTGCATTTTGTGCATCCTTTTCATGTATGTCTGTCTGCCTGTATGTATGTATATACGCACTACGCGCTGAATCAGGGCACGGCAGATGAGTGTGTTCCGAAAAGAAAGGATTTTGTTTGTAAGGACGCAATCTGAGGCAGTGGATCAAAAGTTCAAGAAACTGGGCAAGGCGCGTTACAAAAGTAAAAACAAAGCAATTGAATGATGAAATAAATTCAAAGAAATTTATAATTATATTTTATAGTTTGGCAGAAAACTGAACAAAATTATTATATAAACGAGATGCGTACATGTGAAAAATGTTTACTTTGTTATACGGATTGTACGTATGTAAAAATAAATTATAAACAAAAACCGATAAAATTTAATCTCTGCAGAAATTCGGTTTTTGTTATGAAAACTAAATTTAAGTTCTTTTCATTCAATTTTAATTTACAATTTTTCAACTTGTTTTATTAAAATTAATAATTAAAAACCGATGATTACAAAAAGTCCCAAGCAAATAAAAAATGTAGATTTTTGAGTAAAAATGTCTAAGTTTGTTTTTTTTTTACCAATTTTATATTAATATAAAGAAAATTTGTTTAAGATAATAAATTGTAAAAAAAAATTTGAAACGATTAAAATTTTTGTATTTAAAAGTGGGCACAATACCACGGTGAATAATCCAATCATTCTGATTTGATGAATTAATAATTATAGCTTAGCAAATGCGGCGAGTATTTAAATTAATGATTGGTTTTTAATTGCTGGAACAAACAATTGGAATTCTTTAAATAAATATATCGAAAATAAACTATTTTAAGTTTGTTAGTTTGCGGTTCGATGGAATAAATAGAAACAATTAATTTAAATGCACACCACTAGACAGTTATAATTATTAGCGGAACATTAATTAACCCAAGCAAAATTTTGATGCACTTCAGATGCAAACAAGCCGCCAAGATTAGTTGTAGAAAACTGTGGCGAAGACATTGTTGGAACAACATTTGCATTATTCAATTAAGGCACAACTATTAATATTGAATAACTTTTAATGGGTATATTAAACAATAAATTATTTATAATAAACTAAGTGCAAAAAGTGAAACATAAACTAAATACTTTCAAGCGGTGTGGAATTTAAATTGTCTGATCAAACAGCTATGACAACAAACAAATATATATATACAAAGTATATAACGTAAAGTGAAATGAAATGAAATGAAATAAAATAAACAAGTACGAGACTACTAATGCCTTTTTCTGTTGCAGCGTCATCGCCACTAAAGCACGGAACAAGCGCCAGTCACATATCGGGCAAATAAAGCGGCAATAGCATTGCATGTGCGGCTGACTATTCCGTCGTCTCTATTTATGGTCGGAGCGGAAAAATCCTTCAAATTGGCAAAACATGCCAAACAGAAATTTTGCACGTTCAAGATCAGAGACAAAAGACAAACTACGGATTACAAGCAAAATGCAAACAGGCTGAATTTGCTTATTTACAATTCATTGCTTGTGTTCTTAGTTGTTTAATTATATAATTGTAAATATATTAAATTGTCTACCCTGTAAAAAACAATAAAAAAAAAACTATTACAGAAGCTAATGACAACGCCTGCCCGCAGCCTATGCGTATTGAAAACGAGCGTTAAAACGAAATCAATCGATCGCGCAAACTGAAAACTGTTGTCGAGGAAACCACCAACAATGGATCATATTGCCGATGCCACTAGACATTCGCGAAGGCGAAGGTCGTTGTGTGGTGTCTCTGCTGGTTTAGTTTGTAGCGTTTTAACTGTTCCAAACTACACATTTGTACATTATAACTGTTCGTCCGTCAGTCCGTCCGTGTGTGTGTGGTTTGAACTTGAATTCGACAAATGAATGAATGAATGAATGAATAATTGAATTGAATCAAAATGAAACTCACCTGCGCCCGAATCGAATTCATATTGACATTCGAAATACTTCCGCGATTCCTTTTGAAAGAAATCGGTAAAGTCTGATTTTTGTATGGTGCCCGCCTGATATTTGAGACGCCAATCCTTGAGTGGTGATTCGGCGTTGTTGACTTGTGGCGTCGACTGTGCGATCACGTCCTTTAAATCAAATTTATCCATTTTGATGGGCCTCGGTACTTTTTCCGTTTTTGTTTTTGTTGTTTATGTTTGTTTGTAATTACGATTTAATATATATTTTGTTTATTGTTGTTGTTGTTGTTGTTGAACTTGCGAAATGTTTGTGTTCGCATTTAAAACTGACGCCGGATTTCGTCGTCGTCGTCGTCACTTGTGCGCGTTCGCTTTCTTTGTGAGTTTATTGTTTAAACTCGAAGCTTTGTTGGAATTTTTTTGGCCAACCTGGGTGCTTATTTTCTGGAAATTTTTATTTGGGTATTTTGTTTTTTTGGTCAAGTAATTTTTTCTGCAAAAAGAAATAAATTCCATTTATTTAATAATTTTTTACTAAATTTACTTAAGGACTAAAAACTTTTCCATTCTTCAGCTTGGAATGTTTAAAATTAAAAAAATTAAGTACAATTTTAAGTTATTTAAAAAAGTATAGAAATTATTAAAAATTTATCTCGATTTTCAGCTAAACTAAAAACCGTATTTTGAGTTTTTGGAAAAATTCCTTTTTTGAGTTGCAATATGTTATAATATTAGTTACAAAAATCCGCAAATTGTTTTATAAGTTCAATGAATTTATCCCTTTATAATACACATTTTATTTACATAATGTTCAAAAGGTTCTAAGCAAACGAAGTGGTACAAAAAAAAAAAAGAGTAGCAGAAATGAAAGGTGGGCGACAGCTACAGACCAGCTGAACATACAGCGAGCGGCGTTAAATACGCCACCACTCCAAGAAGAACTTAACAAGTTTCAGCACACCAACAACCTCAATTCTCAATTTTATTTATGGATAAACTTAATTCTTCCTGATTATTTTAATTTAAGACTAATTAATTGTATTTATTTTAATATTGTCCAACAGTGTAAGTACATATTGTTCCAAGCTTCCTTGTTTATGAAAGTTCCAATTAAATGGCCAACTTGCACACGAAAAATACACCCAGTTAAGAAAAATCCCAAAATTAATGATTTTGCAAAATTTGTAATATTTGTCGCTTTGAAAAAATTTGTTTGTATTGAGAATGCACACACAAATGGTTAGAGATAGTGGTGAATTGTGGGCGGCGGAGGCAGCGGGGGAGTCAATAGAGCTCCAGTCGTGTGGTGTATGTCTGTCTGTCTGTCTGTGTATTTGCAGCAGCTGTATTACAACAACTAAAAGCTGCATATATGCGCCTACCTTTTCCTGCAGTTTTCTTTACTTCTCCCCCCGCACCACCTTCACTCTTCAACACTTCACAAAAAAATCGAATGTCTAAAAACAACAACAAAAGCGACATAAAAAAGCAACAACGCCAACAGCAGCGACTGCGACGCCAAAGTTATACAAAAAAAGATGTCGCGCAGCGCACGAGAACAGAGGGTCAGAAAAGTCGCTGCTGTGACCATGCATTTTCCCCTGATGCTATTTGATGTCCTTCGGACAGAATCTGAACTGCAACAGACACATAATAAAGACAAATTCCTACGGTGCAGCGGCTGCTACTGCTCAGCTGACAAAGATCATCGTTCGGTGTGGGGGCGCTTCTCTGGGACCAACACCAACAATTGAAATTCCAATGAAATGAAAATCCGCACAACGATTTTTCTGCACTTTCCGAGTACACACACGCACACGTATAGCAACAAACACCGCGATGCGAGGCGAAGTGAATAAACTTTTCAATTTAAATAAATAAAATACAATTTTTACCACGCAGTTTCAATTTCTTCTTTGTTTTTGTGGTATCAAAAATTTTCCTTGAATCTGCTTTTCCCTGATTTCTTTTTTTTAACTTTACTCAAGCAATTTTTTCCTCTTTTTATAGTTTTTTTCTACCTCACTTCCTTCCTTCTCTATTTTCTTTATATATATTGTATTTTATATATTTTACCATTTAGCCACAAAAAAAACGAACAAATTCAATGATTTTATTTCGCTTTTCTTTTTTAATCACGTTTCGTTAGTTAGTCTTCCGTTTTGCACAATTAAAACATTTTTTCGGTATTGCAAATAATTTGTTTTTTTTGTTGTTGCTTTTGTTTTTTAATGGTGTTTATTTATAAATTTTCATTTATTTTAACGATTTCCCAAAAATTTTTACTTTTTGACTCCACGATTTTTCAACACAACTAAAATTTCTTTCTTTTCTTTCTATTCGCTCAGTCAGAGCTGAGTGAAGTAAGTTGGTGCGCACTGACAGACCGAAAGCAATGTAAAGAAGAAACATGCGAACGAACGAACCAGGGACATTACTTTATTCTTATTCAAAAAAATTAATCAAATCGTAACAATTGTCGTAAAAATCAAATGAAATTAAATGTAACTCTTGAAGTCGCACTAAAATCTGAAAGATGTTATCAACTATAAAATAGTTTTAGCAGATTTTAATTACTAAACTATTTATGTAGTTCATTTTTATTATATAATATTTCCACATTTAATGCAAAATTGCTCGAAACTTTTTAAGAACCCAAATATACTCGAAAATCCAAAAACAGAATTATTGCGCGAAATATTATCACACAATAATTACTCAGCTTGTGAAGCACTGTTGTATTTTTTTGCAAAATTAAAAACAGATTGAAAATTTAAAATTAATATTTCGTTTACAAAAAAATTTTGAACTTGCCCGCAGTTTAATTTCCAAACTAAGTCAAATAAACTCACATTGTAGTCAATTTGCAAAACGTATTCATTTTCGTAAAATTTGCAGTTGCTACGAGAACATTAAAATAGTGTGAAATTTACTTTTACGAGTAAAACTAACCGAGTATTGAAATTGAAACATGGAACATTGAAGTGAATCAATTTCAATTTGTTGCGAAAGTGGAATGTAGAACCACCTGATTAACCAGAACCGTTTATTGAACCAAAACAAGAAACAGCTGATAAAATATAATGCCCAAAATTAAAACAAAATAATACGCTGAAAAGCTTTTTAAAACTTTAAGAGCAAGATGAGCTTTTTATTGAAGCTTTGCTGGCTGATGTGTAAACAAAGGACCTTTCGTTTTTTATCCTTATTGCGTATTTAATACATTTTACGCACCGTTAATAAAAATTATAGAAATTAATGTCTTATAATTGAAGAAATAAAATAAATAAATATATAAATTAACAATTAATACAAAAGTTTGAAAGTTTTTTTAAATCTCTCGTTTATTATATAAAAATGAAGAAACTTGGTCACTTACAACAGCTCCGAATTTCACATAACAAAATCGATTTTTAATTACGGAAAGTTTTTTTTCCTAAAACTGAAAAATTAAAAAAATTACAAGTTTACAAGTAGTTACGGGCGTAGGTGCGTATATACTTGTAAAAAATAAATATCGAATAATACAATTTAAACAGATCGTAATTGTTTCGATTTTGTTATTTCTTGTTAGCACCTGAATTAAAATGGATGCCGATAAAAAAGCGGAACACGTCACAAACCATTCTACTTTGTCAACATCGTCTACGTTGGACAACAGAAGTACAGAATCCACACACAATGCAGCTGCTGCTTGCAAGTTGGCAGAAGTTTCGCTTATTGACCTGCAGACCGATTCGTCGTCGGGTTCCTCGTCGCCGCAGCAGCAACCACCAATGTTTGACGGACCACGAACTGTTGAACCACAAAAGCCACGTTGGCTATCCTCGCTGCATAGTGTTATCTTTATCATAAGTGTTATCTTAGCAGTTTTCATTGTTTTTCGAAATGTTTTGACCTGGTGAGTATTTGTGGGGATAGTAAAAAAGATTTTTTTTCAATTTGTTTTTTTAAACTTCTTTTTGACGTCATAAGCTTTTAAACTTTCAAATTAAATTGTTAAACTGCTCTTTAAATTTTTAGGAGGTTTACTCTTTAATATTTTTAACAATAAAGAACTTTTCTTTCCTTTTTTTAAAATCAATGAGAATATTTTTAAATCACTTGTTAAGCTTCTTGTCTGCTGGGCTAATGAAATGCCGCCAGTTTAAAATCATTTACAAGTTTCCAGTTTTTAGTTTATTTTCTTTTATTTTGTACTTTCACATACAAAAGAAACACTGCTGCATGTACATATCCAAGCGATACCGACACCGAACCGAAAACGAACGTGCGTTGTATCTTGAATAATTTGTTTTGAAGCGAATTGTTTCGCATTCAGTTTTTGCAGTCGCTTTAGTATCATTGCGACGATCGTCGGACGTACGGCGTTTTATTTTGATTTTTATTTGGTTTTTTGGATCTTAGTTTTACTAGATAGCTTATAACAATTATAAAAAAACAAAAATTACTCTCTTGAAACAATGGAAAAAATAAATTTTTATCCTGTTATTTCTGCAAGGCATTTGCAAAGTTTCTGGGGAGCTTCTGGTGACTTTTGGCAATCACAATGGGACAAATTCATCGACATTACAGGTGAGTTGCAGAACAAAACAGAAAAAATTTAACCTAGCCCTAATTGAATTCTGGTGTTGTAGGTTAATTAAAGACTTTTCGAGTAAATGACACCCTACAGCCAGTAACACTCTGTTTTATTTGTTTATTATTTAAATGTGAACAGTATATGTTTATTGTTGCTGACTAATATCTAGACATTTACATGTTTTCTTTTTATGTATTTTAAAAATAACAAGTAAAAAGCTTATACCAATTAATTTCATTAAAATATTTAATATGATTCTTTCAATTAATTTTTTAAAGCTTCAAACTAAAGTATTCGTACACGACTTAAATTAGCTCTTTGGTACTTCAGCGTTATCATTGCCTCTATAACAATTTCAAGTACGCGGATCATTTTTTGTCAAGCTTTTTGTTTTGGTTTGTAATTGGCGTTCGTTGCTCGCACAACAAACTTGCGGCGGTCATGGACGATTTGCAGCGACGACAGCGGCCGTTAACCGGTTTGCTGTTGTTTTGCCGGACCCCCAAACCGAACGAACCCCCAAAAAGCCACCCACCTCTTGGTCGGCTACTGAGTCAATATGTAGATAAGTGTATCTGCACTCAAAACAGAACGGAACAGCAAAGATTACTATGGACACTGATTGTCTACGATTCCCATTGCGCTGAGTTGCAGTGAGCTTTGTTATTTCGCATTTAATTTTGCATTACAAAATTTATTCTGTATGTGTACATGTGTATATATTTACTGTCAACTATATATGAGGCTCTTATTTATAAACGCAATATATGTAGCTTAGTCAGGCTTTTGTCTGTACAATAATATTTGCTGCAAATAATAACACTTGTTACTCAACAACAAAAATTGCGGTTCGGGGGTAGCTGGACTGAGCTTCTTTATTGTTTCGAATAAGTTTTGAATTTAATTAGAGTCTTGCAAACAAATTTTTTATTATTTTTAAGTGTATATGTAAAAAAAAATTCAGAAAATGCAGGTTTTGTTATAAATAGTTGTGTCTTTTCCTCCTCTTTGATTTAAATACAGTAAACCACTCTTATAATTCCACTTTGAAGCTGTAAACTTAACTTACCTTAAAGTACTTTCTTTTTGAATCTTCTTGAACTTCTGTGGATGCTAATATATTTATATTCGTATTTCTAGGTGATGATCCATTGATACTATGGGTTTTTGGAACAACCGTCTTCACTATGTTCGTTTATTGGACTGTCGGTGGGATTTATACATTTATGGACATCACAAATCGGCCAGCGTTTTTGCGAAAGTATAAAACACAACCGGGAACAAATGAACCTGTTGATCGAAAACTATTATTAAAAGTAATACAAATAACACTTTACATAATTCTTATGCGTCTTAAGTTATTTTGTTTTTATCTACTCTAGGTAATCTGGAGAGTCGTTAGCAATCAGTTATTCATCGGCATTCCAATGGCTTTTGTTAGCTATAAATTGATGACTTTGCGTGGTCGTGGTTCAATACGTGAATTACCAACTTTTCACTGGGTTTGTGTCGAGTTGACGGTTTGTATTTTAATGGAGGAACTTGGCTTTTACTATTCGCATCGTTTACTGCATCACAAGCATATCTACAAATTCATCCATAAGCAGCATCATGAATGGACAGCACCAATAGCAGTTACAGCAATTTATTGTCATCCGATTGAACATGTTTTCAGCAATTTGGTGCCTCCATTTTTGGGTGTATTTCTAATGAATTCGCATGTGGCCACCGCTTGGATGTGGTTTGCCCTGGCCATACTCTCAACACTTAATGCACATTCCGGCTATCATTTGCCGTTCTTTCCTAGTCCTGAGGCACATGATTTTCATCATCTCAAGTGGGTTTGAGTCGGTTCGGGGTTATGACGTTTTATCACAATAATCATTGATCTTTGTTATTGCAGATTTAACAATTGTTTCGGTGTCTTAGGCGTTCTAGATCGTCTACATGGCACCGATTCGCTATTTCGAGCGACTAAATCCTATGCGCGCCACATTATGATGCTGAGTTTTGTACCACCGCGCGAAGCCTTTCCGGATTCGACAATGAAATAAAAATAAGACCCATGCTGCGATTTATCGTTTTTGGGATAATAGCTTTAATGTAGCTGGTAGCACTGAATGTGGTTGGACAGAAACGATATGCTTAAAAAGCAAAACTTTCTGAAAAGTTTCACTAGTTATACTATAATTAAACACAAGAAGAAGTATTATTTTGTTGTAATAAATTAAATTCTGTATGTAACAAGAAATTATTAAATGTGATAGAATTAAAAATGTATGTACCCCGATATAATTGGTATATGTAGTGTGATAAGTTATTAAGCAGAGCCCCACTTTTTTCTTTAAACATTTGTTAAATTCTCGAGTATTTCACATCTTTGCTTGAGGGTGTTATTTGTTATTTGTATACCGAAGTAAATGTAAAAGTAGCTTGGCTACAATTTCTAAGTAATCTAAAGTATGTGTACTAATAAAATATCACTCATTTGAATTCCATTTAATTTATTTATTAATACGAAAGTTGAAAAGAAATGAAGTACAACACTTTCAACCATGAATAACTTCTTTAAATTTACCGCCATATAGCTCTTAGGTTTCTTTTTTCTTAATGAACCGATCCTTTTTTGTATGCACATAGACGACTAATTTTCAATTTTCAATTTCCACTTTTAGTTTTTTGGTTCTTCCAAATGTTTAGATTCGTCAGGATTTTTGGGTTTTTCTTCCGTTTCCGTTAAAAAGCTGTGGACACGCATGAATGTTTGGAAAATGAGAGTATTTTGAATTGGGGGGATTCTTGGAAAAGTTTGGAAAGTAATTGATAATTCTCCATTCAATAACAACAAACACAACAAAACATTAAATCAGCTGATTGTGCAAAAAGCGAAAGTAGACAAGACGGAGAAGGAATAATAATAATTCGAAAAGCAACAAAATAAATAGAAAAAAATATATAAAACAAAAAAAAACTGAAATATAAAAAGAAGTGATGTGGATGTGTTATCTTTTCCATTGAAACGCAAAATCATAAAAAAATTTTAATCTACTCGTAAATATTAAAAAAACAATAATATGCAAAAGGAAGTGCTTTTGCTGGTAAGCTTGCTAATAGCGCTGCAGGCAAATTCGTTGGTCAATGGTGAAAGTAGTAAAAACAATACGGGCACAAATATCGCCCCAAAGACGAACACCAACGCGACCAACACCGTCATTACCAATTATCAAATTAAAACGACCAACGCTGCCGATTTACCGAAAGTGCAGCTGGAGGAGATTGCAGTTGCAGCGGAGAAGGAAAAAAACAACAAGGAAAAGCAGCCGGGTAAAGGTGTGGCATTAGAAGGCGGCGGTGTCATTACAAACAACAGCAGTAGCGAAAAGACGTTGCGTCGGAAAATCACACCAACAGGCAATGAAAAAACAAAGACACTCGGCAATGAAAAAACAAAAGCAACTAGAATGAAAATATTGCCGACAGACAAAATAGACACTGAAGATGCTATCAAAAGCACCAAACTGGAAATGGTAGCCGAAGGCGTCAGTTTCAATATGACACCAACGGTTTCAAGCGCCATTAGCAGCACTTCAAATGTTGCTTCAACTGTATCTAATATAAAAAACAACAATCAGACTTTAGGAAATGCAAAAACAACAACAACATTGGGAGTTTTATTTAATGCCAGCGCAGCAACAATAACAAAAATGGCGATAAGCAACAATACTTCAGTTTTAGCAAACAGCACTACTACCACTACTTCGTCTACCACCACCACCACCACTACTACAACAACAACAACCACCACAACAACTACTACTACTACACCACGTCCAAAAAAACCACTCATCACTTATGGCGTTGAAGATTTCCCTAATTTAGATGTCAATCTACCCGCATCTAGTCACACACCTGTGTCCTCATCATCCTCCTCATCGTCCTCGTCGTCGTCTTTGCCACAACAATCGACAACTTCCAAATTGCCTGTACCCGAAACCGCGCAAATACGCGAGCCTCCACAAGTTCAACCCTCACAAGAAAAAAACGACGATGAAGATGTTGAGCAAACGCGCTTTTCTTATCACACTAGTCGCGACTATATTGTGCCAATAGTTGCAATGATCTTTACCGTGCCGCTGGCTATTGGTGTTGTCATTACTGCGTGGCGTCGCTTTCGAGATTTCTGGTCAACGCGCCATTATCGGCGCATGGATTTTCTCGTCGATGGTATGTACAACGATTGACAGTTGGCGGACGCGGATGTGGTGGATGGGTTGGATGTGGATGAAGCAGCGACTGCAGAAGATGGTTGGGAAGATGCACAAGTTGCTCATACAGCCGCTGCTATTGCTTAGCAAGTTCCATCGGCGGCAGTTAGATAAGGTGATACTAACCCAACGGAGTGTAGAGATGAAACATCATCGAGTGAGAATCGTAATGTGTGCTAGGTTTTGGCATTTTGTGTTTTATTTTGTTTTTAGAAACAGTTTCTTTGCCAATTGTTCAGTCAATTAATGCAGATGAGTGGTTTTTCGTTCGAAACAAGTTGTGGCCAAATTTTTTCGTTATTGTAAAATTATCCAAAAAATTGTATTCCATTTTCTTTTTATAAATTTATATACATATGTACTATATATATATTATTTATATATTAAAAAAAAAAACAAATAACTATTTAATAGGTATATCCATGCATTCTGGGAATATTTGAAGCACGTAGTCTTAGCATTTAAATCCAATAATAGTATTTACAAAATTATTGTATTTATATTACAAAAACATGATATTATCTTAAAAGCAGCATCAAATTTAAATAAACGATTCTGTTCGATAATATACAAATTTTATTCCAAACTTATAGGCTGAAAAACTGACTCGGTTAATTAATTGGGCTTATATTTTAAAAAAGAAATCTGAAAAAAAAGATTAATTTATCAGAGTCTTTAGGTCGTTTAGGAAAAAAAGCTTTTATGTGTTATAATGATCATTCAGTTATTTAAAACCTAGCAGTACTCATATAAGCTCGATTTTGTCATGTAATCCTCGTATACCATACAAATGTAACTCTCAGAAATCAGCTGGTATTATTTAAAGCATTGAACAGTGCTTACAAATTTATATGGCTGCAAAGATACGAGTTTATATTAGTACAGCTATTATTTAATAAACTAAATTCTTAAAGGCTTTTTTTTTCATTTCCATTACATATTTCCCCACTTTTTTTTTTTAAATTGACAAATTTATCTTAGAATATAAACAATTTTAATTTAAATTTTTTACACACAAATTATAATTCAAATGAAAAATGTTTTTAAATTATTAAGTCATGCTCTTGTATTAAAAAATAAAAATCTTTTTTATAAATATTGCAGCACGGACAATAATCCCAAATCGAACGCAGCATCAAGTTTAGCATTTAAGCAAATGTATGGTTTTTGTTTGTACGATAATAAATTTCGTAAGTGCCTTATGTAAAATTCTTACTAAGTTTGCGTTTTTAAACTTTCAACATTAGCACACTTTAAGTGAAAAGCGTAAATTATTGTATTACAATCAAAGCGTAGTTCAACGTTGTAAATTATAAAAATTAATAAAATGAACTAATTTATATATACTTACACGCATATAGTAACTATTTATAGCTCACAAGCAATATCAGAACGAAATTTATTATTTGAAAGATATTAAAAAGAAAGAAAAAAATTGTATCTACATATGTATTAACTCGTAGCTGCTAATTTCAATAAATCTAACTAAATTAAATACCAAAATAATTTAAATGTTTGTCTTTTTTTTTAGCTGGTTTATTAATTCAAGCATGCGGCGCATAAACTTTGCACGCAACAATGCCAAAACGCAATACAAAAGATGGACGTCTTTGTTGTAAACAAAATAAACACCGGCCCGCCAATGTTTACAATCAGGCAGAGAGACAGACGATGGATTTGTGTTAGTTGGCCAAGCGTATCATTTAATAATTCTTGCAATCATCCGTGTGGTAGCTGTGACGTTCTGTCCGACCAACCACAAAAATACACAGTCCAATGTTTAGTTCCATGTCAAAATGTTTATGTTTCCACCTAGAAATCAAAACAAACATTCAACGACGTGCATCGCGTAAGAAAATAATAAAAAGAAAAATTTGGATATTCTTGCTGGAACAACTCAATAGAAATACCGCAAAAAAAATTGTGTTATGTTCTCTTTACATACTCTTGTCCAAGTCTATGCTGGATATTTTATTTTAAACAAGAACCCAAATACGATAACGCTAAGAAAACACAAGCAAATCCAAATCTAAATCTGAATCCGCTGGAAAACATTTTCACATGACTTGCAGAGAACAAGTATTAAAGCAGAATGAATTAAATTAAACAGAATAGAATCTCCGAAGAAATAATATCAGAAAACAACAGCCAGCAGAAGCAACGTGTGAATTTGAAAAATCTTTGTACGTTCAGTTGCTGTTTCTACTTTGGACCATTTGGTACATATCGCGCTAACTTGGCTAGTCTATTAAAGGCTTTCATACCAAAATTATTTTCTGTTTTCAAATTCAATTGGTTTTGATTTTGGGTATAAGAACAAAATTGCTCTGCGCTATGAATCCTTCATCGCCGCCGCAGCATCATCGCGTACGCGCGCCACAAGTGCAACAGGAAGCAATTCGCTATCCAACAACCGATGTACGCACGCCTCATACGATCACATTTCCAACGGGCGGCACAACGCCAGGATCACACACTTATCAAGGATTGCAAACATGTGGGTGAATCAACAATTTTTCGAATTTCATATATTTTTAAATACAAAGCAGTTTCGTACTTTTTCCGATTTAAGTTTTTTTTCTTCTAAATGGACTATTTTGCAGAGTTATTTAGAAATGTATATCTCATCAAGAATGGACAAAATTATTGCATCTTGTAGTCTTTAACCAGAAGTACATAAAATACAAATTTTAATGTTTCAATTCGTCTGACTGCGAATGAACTTATAGCCAAACTACAAAAACAAAAAAAATTATCAAAACCAAAAAGATTAATCTTATGTCTATACTCGTACCACATCCACAAGATATAGTTTCGTAGCCATATAAATTTCCCTTTGAAATTTGTGCGTTAATAAAGTTGCATATAATAAAATCGCCGACCACCCACCTATGAAGTATTGAGGATATACACACAAATATACACACGCAATACATCACGCTAAACCGATATACACACTGCGCTACTTTTTTCATTCCCCCCATCCCGCATAAGATAAACAAACTCATCCGAAATAGTTTAACAAATTTGGCCATAAAATTCGTAAAGTAAACAAAGTATTTTTACAACAAAAGTGCAGGCAGAAGGTGTTCCGGTCGGTGTTCCACTGGATAGTAAAGTCGATGATGATGTTGTATAAAATTGTTATTGGCAATAAATGCAAATTGCACTATTGAATGTGGTAACGCTAAATGTGTCAATAAATTTGTAGTTGATTTAAAATTAATGGTCGCAACCACCGGAAATACCAAAAACAAGTGTTTTGGCATTTGTTGTAGAATTTGATGTGTAATCTATTACCCATAAATTGATGCATCTCTTGGATATGATTTGTTTTTTTTTTTTATATAACATTAGGAAAAACAAGGTAAAGTACCAAATGTTCTGCTTTCAGTTTAATTGATTGGAATTTTGTTTTAACCACACGATCTAGTCACTGCAACACTTGAACTGGTTATTAATTACACATTTCAGATCACATCATAAAAATGTGACGTTTCCGTTTTCCGTTTCGTTTTCGTACACACAGACATCACACTCACTAAACATATATTTTCCGAAAATCATAATCCACATGCCCATACTGCACCGATTTAGAACAAAATGATACATCATCATCATCATAGTCGGCGTCAATTTATCTCTCGAGATTAAATAAAGAAAAAAAAACATGTTGAACATTTTGCCACTAATTTGGAAATGTACGCCTCTTGTTGTTTTTGTTGTGTAACACACGCGAGTGAGTTGAACAAAATTTGTAAATCCAATTGTTTGAATAATTTTGTCGATATTTATGATTCGAGTATTTGAACATTTAACAAATTCGCAGTCAATGGCAAAGTTCGTTAAACATTTCAGGTACAAATACACACGCGATCAGTCAAAACGGTTTTTAATGGGATCATAAATTGGAGATTAATAGCTTCTCTGTTTGTTTTGTCTAAAAAGTAATTTTGAAATTTGAAAAAGTCTGAGTCTTTTAAACAAAAGGAAAACTAACCTTGTGCTAAGATTTCCAAAAAGATGAATGTGCGCCAATCGCTTGATTTATTTAGTGTTTAATTTGCAATTTCATGCTTTCAACACGTACCCCACTCACTATTCGAGTAAGTCTGTTTTATAAACAAGTTTTCCCAGATTTTCCAACACGTTTTCGCGCGTTTTATTTTTTTATACATGGCAATTTGTATAAATATTTTGTGAGTTCCAAAACGGAATGCCTTTGAGTAGTAGTTCAATGAACACGAATACCATTTCAATGCTTCTATTAATAAAGTAAATAAAAGTGATTTAGAATTTTTATAATATATTTTTTATTAGCACTACTCATTTAAGCCTATAAATAGTTGTGCCTTGTCCTCCTCTTCGATTAAAATGCAGTTTACAACTGTTCTCTTCAAGTGTCCTGAAGCTGCAATGTGAAATAACAATATCTCAATGATCACCTTTTTTGTTGCAGCGGAAAACGATGACATGGGCTGCGTCGAGATTCTCGCCACTGCCGTCTCCGTCATCATAATGGTGCTGTTATTTCCCATATCGGTCTTTATTTGCTTTAAAGTTGTGTCCGAGTATGAACGAGCTGTAATTTTTCGCATGGGTCGCCTGCGCAGCGGTATTTTGTACACAATATAATATTTCTTTGATGGTTTTAAATGTTTAGAAAACCCTTTATTTAGGCGGAGCTCGCGGTCCGGGTGTGTTTTTTGTGTTGCCCTGCGTTGATGATTACTGTAAAGTCGATTTGCGTACCGTCTCGTTTGATGTACCACCGCAAGAAGTACTGTCGAAGGATTCTGTAACCGTAACCGTTGATGCGGTGGTCTATTATCGCATCAGTGATCCGTTGAAAGCGGTCATTCAGGTCTCTAATTATAGCCATTCAACGCGTCTGCTGGCGGCGACTACGCTGCGTAATGTTCTGGGCACACGTAATCTTTCCGAGCTGCTGACAGAGCGCGAAACAATTTCGCATACGATGCAACATTCACTGGACGAGGCAACTGATCCGTGGGGCGTGAAAGTCGAACGTGTTGAAATGTGCGTTTTGTTGTAATATTTGAAAATTTCTTTAAAATAAATAATATTGTTGTAAATTTTGTTATTTACAGTAAAGACGTCTCTTTGCCAACTGCTCTGCAACGCGCTATGGCCGCCGAAGCGGAGGCAGCTCGTGAGGCACGCGCCAAGGTATTTTAAAATTTTTACTTTGGATATAATTAATTAATATATAATTTAATTCTGTTGACAATCGACTCTTAGGTTATTGCCGCTGAAGGTGAGATGAAGTCGTCGCGTGCACTCAAAGAAGCCTCGGAAATCCTAACGGCAAGTCCGTCTGCTTTGCAGGTATGTTGGTAACTTTTGATCCATAATTGCGTACTTAAGTAATAACTTCGATTTTTTTAGTTGCGCTATTTGCAAACTTTGAGCAGTATTTCGGCCGAAAAGAATTCGACAATTATTTTTCCACTGCCCATGGAGCTTTTGACGCCATTCTTAGGCGGCAACAAGTGCAACAACAAGCATTGTGGGGGCAAGTGACGGCGTCCATTGTTGCAGGAGTATTTGAATGTTCTGCATCTTTACGAAATTGCCGACGGACAGACTTAGGTGGTACGAGATACAATTTATATATTTTAATAAGTTCCAAGAGTTTATTAAGCTGCCATAAAGTGTTTTTTTCTTCGTAGTTTCGAAAGAATAAAATAATTTAAATTTAATCAGAATTTTTTATAAACATTCATTATATTTAAAATCAGATTTTTAACGTCCGTTTAAAATGGCGAATATACGTTTTAATAATTTAGTACCTTCCGTGTCCGGCAGTGGCGCTCGCTTCATTATGGGGAGGTATAATTAATGTGTGCATGCAGCCCTGCAAAAGTTTGACAACCCAATTTTTTGAAGTTAAACATTTTAATTTTTTTGAATTTTTTCGATTTAATAAAAAAAGCGATGACCGATGTAGAGGAAATAACGGACGAAATACGTGATATATTTTGTAAATACAAGGAGAAACAGAAATGCGAACTATTTCGTACATTTTCGAGTGTCCGCTGCTGCGATTGTGGCCACCAGTCGCGCATAAAAACGGTCCAATCAAAAATGTGTTGGTGAGGATAATATTTGCAATGGAACAAGCTGTGACTGGTCCACTAGATAAGTTTTTGGTTTTACTGTTGGTATACGCAGGTACAAGAAAATGACAAAGTTCTATCAAGTCGTGATGGCGCTGATGTCGTTCTTTATGATGATGACCATTTATGCGCTTTGGGCAGCGCGTCGTTACAACAGGGCTCGTGCGTTTGGCACTGGAGCTTGTGTGTCGACCTTTTTATGGACATATGATGACTGCTTGGTTTCCTTCTAAACTTGTTTTCGCCTAAAAAAATTGTAAATAATTTATTTTGATATCTTTGGCAATAAATATTTTTAAAATTTATTGTGATATATGTGCTAGGTTCAACTTACAGCTTGAGTTACATGTAATCAAACGAAATGTGTCTTAATCGTACGTCAGTTTACGTACGTCAGTTTGAAAGCGTTTTAATAAGAAACATCTAATTTAAATTTTTGTTGTCATTACCCGTTGCAAACATTTTTTCAGCTGTTTCTGTCATATACTTAAAACGAATGAATTAATGTATACGACGTATCCATTTAGTTTTTGCCAAATATGATTGCTGAATTCACCAAGATTTGAGAATTGTTTCAAAAATAAAAATTTTGTTGCATTTCTGGTTTAAAATTAAATAAAATAAATTTTTGATTCAGGTTCTAAATCGGGTAAAAGTTGCGTCATCACCGACTATCTTTTGCACTGAAATTCGTAAAAAATATTTTTTTGACGAATAAGAGAAAAAGATTTAGTTTCGTCGCATTTTACAAAAAAATAAAAATAGCGAGTGAAAAGAAGAAAAAGAGAATAAGTGTTAAATTAAAATTAATTTTTATTTTTTAAAATTGAAAACAAGTGTTCATTAATTTTACAAATAGCAAAATGTATGCTTGAATAGTTCGATATCGAATGAGAATAACAAAATATAAAAAACGGGAGATTTCTCACTGCGGGAATATTTTGATTCTCGGAATTGTGTGTGAAATGGAATAAAATAAGGCAAAAAAAATAAAAATGGAATAAGGAAATAATAACTAATAACTCAATGTGAACCAGGGAAAGGAGTATAAAAACGGATAGAAAACTGAGCGAACACAAAAACAAATTTTCAACTAAGGTAATTTTATAGGAAGTGTTTTTTCTTTCAATGCACTGGCATAATTGCTCGCTTGAACAAAAGCAGGCGCTCCATTTTGGCAGCGCTTGATTCTAGCAAAACACGAAAAAAAAATTTGCTGATATCAAATGGACAGTGGACGGACGCCGCCATTTTCATCTGTATTCGCCGAGCGTATGCTTTTTTTCTGCTCTTAATTCTTAATTCGCCGTGTGCGAGAAACGAAGCTGGGTTTTTGCGCATTGAGTACGCGTCAGAACGAGACGTCCGCAGTCTGCATAAATTTGTTGATTTTTGTGGTTCCGCTTTGTTCGGGTTTTCGTTCGTGTTAAATTTTCACGCGTACCCATTGAGTAGTTTTGTTGTTGTCCTTTGTTTTTGCGAATATACAAATCAGCTGAGTTGTGTCTGAGTGAAAAATGTGCTTCGAATTTTTTTTTGTAATAAATTTCAATGCAAATACACTTTATTGTAAACACTTTTAAGAGTTTTGAGTGTTATTATTTTCCTTAAAAATGTGCATACATTTTAATTTTTTGCTGGCTGGTTTCATTTGTTTATATATCACCTGCTAGTGTTGCCAGGTAATATAAATATGTTTTATTCTTATTGAGTGTTTTTCTTGTTCTTCTTTTCTTTGACAGCGAACTACGAGTCTCACTCGGTATATAACGCTCACTTGTCGTTCTTGCTTTTCGGCATTTCCTTCTTTTTCGCTTGAAACGGCCAGCAGCCAACCTCGTCTCGGAGCCGTCGCGTCGTCGTCGGTCGTCATTGTTAAAAGCCAACAACACTAATCGCTCGCTCGTACGCTCTGCTGTGCTATCAGCGAAAAGAATCAATAATCAATTTGCTTTTGTAAAGTGTTGTTTTTTTTTTTGGTCTACGAAATTGCAATAACTTTTTTTTATAAACATTTTCGAAATGAATTTGTGCAAATCGCGAGCAAAATGAAGTGAAAAACCAGGCGGCTGCTGGTGAAAAAAAAGTAAAGAACCCCTTCAAAGTAGAGTGGGAAGATAAAGCAAAAGTGGACGATTTTCTATTGTCTCGTGTGTGCTCCTCGGTTTTTCGCTTTACACATATTTTTTTTTCACATACAAAACGACGGACGGACATTTTTCACCAGGCGCAGCAGTGGTGCTGCGGTGCTCCGCCATTGTTTTGTGCGATACTGTTGAATTGAACGTGGAAATTAATGCCGACTGAATGAAACAGTGTCAGTAATTAATTGCTGTGTTATGCTAATAGCAATTGCAATTGAAATGCAGTGAATAAATCACACATTTTTACGCTGCTGCCTGGTAATTATGAAAGAAGCCATTTCAATGCATGTGCACATATTTTCATTTGTTTAGCAATTTGCGTTATCAATTGGCAATGGTGGATATGCTATCACATTAATATGCTTTTTAATAGGATTCATTAAATTTTACATGATTCGAAAACGCTTTTAACCTTGAATAAAAAAAATATAAGAAAGTTAATTGAAAGTGTTCTGACATGTGTCAATGTTGCCAAATTTTTTTCTATTGTGATTCTTTTGATCTTAACGAATCTTTTTTATTTAAGTAATTTTTTCAGTGGTCGATTTTTGTATTTGTTTATTAATTTATTTTTTTTTTAACATTAACTTATTTCTTATTTTAAATTATTAAAAGCGCTTTTTGAAAACAACCCTGTGTGAACAGCTGTTTATCTTCAAGCTGGTTATATTGAGTGCTTTTAGCACACTCGTGCTATCTCTATCTTTTACTGCCGAAGCTCGATGCCGCTGACTCGCTCTTTAGCTGGGTTAGGTTTTTTCCTGTTGAGTAGGTACCTAAACTTCGTGATTATAGTGTTAATATACCGTGGAAAAATCAATTTTTACCTTGAATTAAATACGCCGCAATATTTTGAACTTTTTTAATTTATTAAAAGTATTTCGCACATTTTCCTTGACCTGCAAGTGTCAATTCAAACAGGGCTGCAGTAGCACAATTTTAATTATTAAACAAAAACACAGCGTTACCAGATTACTTGATTACTCATGCTTTACTTTTTGTGTTTTGTTTTTCGGCTTTTCAGAGACTGTTGTACAGAATGGTTGTTGGCTCGCATCACAAAACTGGCAGCCGATACGCGAACTCCTCCTCCAACTCCTCGTCGTCATCGTCGTCCGGTGGCACTGCCTCCTCCTCCACCACCACCGCGAACAATTCCTCATCGTCGGCCAAAACGCATTCAATGTCGTCGTCCACTGGCGGCACTGCTGGGAGTGGTTCGAATGGTCATCAGCACCATCATCACCATCATGGCACCTCTCACGCCCACTACAATGGCACTTCACACTCCACAACCGCCCACAATAGCCACAATGGCTATCACAGTTTGCACAGCACCGGTGCCAATGGTACCGGGTCTTCGTCAGCCGTTAGTCGTCTGTCACAATCGACCGGCATGACGCCAAAGGAATTGTCTGAAAACGATGATCTTGCCACATCACTAATTCTGGATCCTCATCTTGGTTTTCAGACGCACAAAATGAATATACGTTATCGTCCACTAAAGGTAGACAGCGCACAGTTACGTGCTGTCGTCAATGAATTCATCGCAACGCAGCATTACGATGCGGCAATAAAGAAAATTTTTAGTGGACCGTGGATACCGCGCAGCTTTAAGAGTAAAAATAAAATGTCTATTAAGCGGCTACACGATCACGTAAGACGGAGGAAATATCCTCCTTAAACAAGTTGTTGAATATGGTTGCCAGATGTGTGTGAAATTTTAATTATTTTGTTTATTTATTTTTCAAGTATCTTTTCGGACAATTTAAACATATTAACAAAATTGGATTCTAAATTCTCTTTGTTGTTGTTTATACCTGGTAACCGTGTTTTCAACTCTCTTGCGCTCTCTCCTTATCACAGTTTATTTTATTTTTTTAATTGAATTCCAGATTATCCGCTACTTGCGCGTCTTTGACAAGGACAGCGGATTCGTTATTGAGGCATGCTACCGGTACTCGCTCGAGGGTCAGAAGGGTGCCAAAATCAGTTCCACCAAACGCTGGGCCAAGCACGACAAAATCGAATGCCTCGTCGGCTGTATTGCGGAACTCACCGAAGCTGAAGAAGCGGCGCTGCTGCATACGGGCAAAAATGACTTCTCTGTCATGTACAGCTGTCGCAAAAATTGTGCGCAACTGTGGCTCGGTCCAGCGGCGTACATTAATCACGACTGCCGTGCCAATTGTAAGTTTGTAGCGACGGGACGTGATACTGCTTGTGTCAAAGTGTTGCGTGACATCGAAGTGGGCGAGGAGATCACTTGCTTTTATGGCGAGGATTTCTTTGGCGACGGTAATTGCTACTGCGAATGCGAGACTTGTGAACGACGAGGTACGGGCGCCTTTGCAGGCAAGACGGGCAATGGACATGTAGCCGGAGAACTCGCCGCACTTGGACTGAGCGGTGGTGTTTGTGTTGTGGGATTAAATCCCAATGATCCGACGGCAAGTAGTGGCGGTTATCGATTACGTGAAACTGACAACCGCATTAATCGCATTAAAAGTCGGGCCAATTCGACTAATTCCGCGCAGGCCGAGGCGGCAGCGGCGGCGGCCTCCCTTACAAATGGCTGTCACAATTTGGAACATGGTGGCGTTGGAAATTTACAAAATAACAATACCCCTCATCATAATCGAAAACTGGCAGAACATGTCGCCAACACACAAACGTCGGACAGTGGCAGTGAAAAGAAGTCGCCGGCAGTAGTCGTGACTCCGCTCACAATGAAGGAGCTGCGTCAAAAGGGTATGACCAAATACGATGCTGAAATGATAATGGCCAACACATTCCAACATCAGCAGCAGCAACCGCAGCAATCACAGGCGCAGCTTAAGGAGAGCGGAAATGTGTATATAAAGCAGCAGCAACAACAGCAACAGACATCCGAGCCGACGCGTGCAAGTCTAGCCGGTGCCGTCAGTGGCTTTAACGTAAGTCGCGAATCTTTGCGTAAGTCGGCGCGCGTTAATAGCACCAGCAGTAGCATCTCCTCTGCATCGACGGATGATTTTGCCAGCATTGCGGCACGTGGTGTAATCTCAAAAGTGTCTGCCAATGTTGCCGAAGAGCCGAAGGTATCGGCCGCAGGACATCGTCGACTTTTACGACGCGGTTTAACGACAAAAGTTGGCGGTGGAGCAACTAAAAGTGGCGGTTCACGTTCTACGCGCGCCTCCACATCCGCACAAATGAGTGCCGTCGAAGATGTTATCGTTCTGGAATCGGACGTTGAACAAAATGAAGACGAACCGCCTGCAACGCACGAAATGGAGGATGATATGGTTGTGCTCGGCGACGGTGACGAGGAGCAACACGAAGAGCAGAGTGATACACAGTTGGAGGAGGATGAGGAAAACGATGACGACAACAACTGCCTTGCCAACGATGCGCAACCGCACAAAGGTTGCGCCTTCAACGAACGTCATGAAACCGCCACGCGAAACGAAGAAAACTGCATAAAACTGGCAAATACACACAACCACCATCATCATCAGCAACAAGCGCAGCAGCACCAGCGCCAGACCCGAAATGGTTTGGTGCGTGCTGCAGGTACGGGTCGCGTTTTGCGCAATCACCATCATCATCAGAGCGTTGGAGTCGTTGCAGCCGTCACACTGCAGGAGCAGGAGACTTCGGTAGCGATGCAGCTAGAGAAAGCAACATCCGGTGCCGGCGGAACTACGAATTGTAATAATTTAAATAATATCAGCAATGAGTATAATAAATTTGCAATTAGCGGTGGGACCGCAGGCGCAATGGCATCACCACTGTCGTCGACTGCGGCAGGGAAGCGCAACGCGGCGTTTATGACAATGCAACAACAACAGCCGCAGCTACCAGTGCCACCGCAACAGCAGCAGCAACAACAACATCAGCTTACACCAAAGTCAGCTGCTGCCGTTGTTGCTGCGAGCAGCAGCGGCGGTGGAGGTGGCAGCAGCAGTCTCGGCAGTAACTTAAGTACGCTTAGTAATTGTAGTAGCAGTAAAAGTAGTAGTAATAGTAGTATAAATAGTAGTAGCCCATCAGGTTATCGGAAGAATTTAATCGATTCTTTTGAGCAAGTGTCCGCAGCCAAAGTATCGTTATCGTCGTCGACGTCGACTGCCAAACAACGCAATTGCGCAAGCGCAACATCGCATCGACGTAACCAACAACACCAACCTCCGTTAGAGAACGGACATTCACTACGCAAACGACTGCATACGAACAGTGAACCGAGTGGTAGCCACAAAGAACATGCCGCCACCCCCACCGCAGGTGTTGCCACTTCCAGCGTTGAACCACTGCTAAAGACGCCTGAGCGTCGTCTTAAGCTCACGTTGCGCATGAAGCGTTCGCCCATACTCGATGAGGTCATTGAATCGGGCACAAGTCTCAGCGACGACGCGAGCAGCAGCTGTTTTAACGGCGGTGGCGGTGGTTCGAGTCGTGCCTCTTCACATTCGGCCGAGCCCGTTGAGTATGAGATTTTACGCATGGAAGGCATTTCCGAGCATGGGCAAGATTATGAGTCGCTGCCGCCACAAAAACGAAAGAAACGACACAAATCGAAAGAGCGCAGTGGCCACCATCATCATCGCAGCAGCAGGCATCACAGACGACAAGCGCAAGCGGCAGCCGCGGAGTTAGCCGCAATAGCAGAAGGTGACCAAACGAGTCACGTGCCGTCGACGGTGACAACTACTCAAACTGTTTTGGAGGCAGCACAGGCCCAGGCGCATACGCCACAAAAGAAACGTTTGCGTTTGATTTTTGGAAATGAAACGCACACTATCGACATTCCAGCACCCACCAGCGGCAGCGTTACCGATGCCGCCGCCGCGAACACTTCATTTGCGAACTCTTCGAGCAGTGCCAACACTTCGATTGCATCGACAAGCGGTTCATCGGCACTGGCAAACGGCTCGTTGAGCACTTCAACTGAGGCGGCTGCTTCACCACTATCTTCAAATTCGTGCTCGTCTTCTTCCTCCAATTCTTCGTTTGCCTCCGCCTGCACGTCGGCCTCATTTGTGTTGCCAACATCGACAGCAACAGCTGCCATACATACAGATGAGCCACCTCTGAATTTGACTGCATATGCCTCCGTGGCAGCCGCTGCCGTTGCCACTATTCCTGCCCCACAAAACCACACAACAACCTTTCAGCCTTCGCAGCATAACCTAAACTTGGTCGGCCAATTACGGCAGTTCAATAGTGGCGGCGTTGTTGGTGGCGCCACTACAGGCGCCGCCGCTGCTGCACTCTTTCTGTCCTCGCAAGCGATGCCAAAGCACACATTCGGTTCGTGTGCGCTACTGGCACCGACATTTGCGCGCAGTGTTGCGCCTGCAACTGCGGTGTCATCTTCATCGGTTGTGGGTTCACCGTTGCTGCTAATGACAGCGTCATCGACTGCAGTAGTTGCGTCTGTGGCTGGCAATGGAGGCGCAACTTCAATTGCGTCGTCAGCGACGGCTGCAGTAGCAAAGAAAGCGACTGATCTCTTGATGAATTGACCTTCGTTGTTGGTTACTTCGGCGCTGACGTAGCGACGTTCTGGTATTTGTTGTTGCCACCGACGCACCGCCACGCCCTTTTAGCATTTTATAGGCGTCAAAAATGGATTGGCTGGTGTTTGTTCTTTTTATTAGACTTGAACTTGTAAATTAATTAATTAATGTATAAGAAAGGCATTAAATGTATGCCGCATAAGTTTAGTTAGTGTTTAGTGTGGATAGGAAGCAGGAAAATTAGGCTGAAAACTAGAACAAGTGTTAGGAAAGGGAATACACATGTGGAAAAACGAGTTGTAGGCTGAAGAATCTTTCGCAATATTAATTTTCAATTATCTTATTAGACCAGAGAGATGTAAAATCGTTTCGTTGAATTTATTTAAATTTTATTTTTGGCAGTGACTGGTTTTTAAGTGACTAACCAGAGAGCATAAATTTGAGTACGAAAAATTGCATTTAAACTTATAATTAAAAAAATATGCACACTCAGCAAAATGAAAAAATCGTAAATAAGTTGGAGTAACATTTAACATTGCGAAAGCAAACATATAAACATAATTTATATTCAAGTAAAAATCATTAAATAGGCAATATATGCAGAATATGCAAAAAAACATACTTAAATGAGGAAATTGAAACACTGCGAATAATTTTTTTTGAAGAAAAAACCATTGAAATTGCATATGCTATAAATTAAAAATATGCAAAAGTGCTAAATTAATAAACTTCGTGCATTTTAAAGCTTTCATCTCTCTGGTTAATATAAAAATCATGTAATTAAATTTGACTGAAATAATGTTAAAAACGTGTCTCGGCCTTTAAAAAAATTAAATATAAATTTTCGTTAGTTTAGGGAAAAAAAGTCACTGCTCCTTGTTTTTGCATTGTTGCGCCGTGTTGTTGCTTTTCTTTTATTCTTCTTTCATAATGGTTAATCAAAACGAAATTTTTTTTAAAACTTCTTTCTTTTCTGTTTTTGTTTTCTAACAACAAACACAACAAAAAACAACCAACCAACCAACCAAATCGAAATTTGTTTACTACAACATTTGATTTTTTGCTTTTCTTTCTTTTTTTCTCTTTTTTGCATTGCAGATGGAAAATTAAAACATAAAGATAGAACAAGATTTCTGAGTAATAATAGCATTATTAATGAAAATAGTAGTAAAACGACAACAACAAAAACAACAACTAATAATAATAATAATAATAATATAAATACAAATCATAATAACCATAATAATAACAATAATAATAGCAACAACAGCAACCCAAACAACAACAACAACAATAGTAATCATAAAAATCTATCAATTAAAAAGCTAAGAATCGAATTAAATCGCATCCAGATTTTGTACAGCTAAAGCTAAAGCTAAAAACGAAACTCAAAAGAAAAAAGCAAAAAAGCGAAAAACAAGAAAACCGCGAAGAATGAATGTGTACCGTACGTTTTAATTGATGCAATCAATTAATTGAATTAGTTATGAGAAATCTATTACAATTATTAATTAAAATTTAATTAATATTATCAGCAACACACATAAAATACATACATACAAACATATATGAATAAAATCTAAAAAGCCTAAATTAAAACAAAACAAAATACAATTTAAACTTAAACAAAAATAATAAACTTAAGCTATAAATATAAATATAAAATTTAATTACAAAGCCAATCATCCTCTCCAACTTCAACTCCATCTCCCGCTCCATACAACACACAAACAACATAGTGCACACACATACATTGACATAATTTCAATCGAAAATGAAAAAATTAAAAAAAAATTGAACTTTTCGATGCTGCAACACCCTCCTTCACTCCCTTCGATCCACTCTATCGTATCTCTTTCCAAAACTAGTAAAAATTTTCTGTTTCTATAAAAATGTTCGATGCGAGCGCATAGTGTAAAAATAAAAACAAAAACAACAACATAACAAAAACTGTAATTTTACATTTAATTATAAATTTAGTTAATTATATTTTTACTCTTACTTTTTACCTATTATATTAAATTTTACTGTTAATTTAGTTTTGAATTATTTTCCTCGCTAAGTTCTCACTTAAGTTAGTTTTCTTTGTTTTTTTCTTTTAGTTTCTTTTTGTAATGCTTTTGTAAAATCGATTTTTAATTATAATTCGCCGAATGTAATTTAATGTAATTTAGTTATTTACAAAAGAAAAATCAAACGAAAACGTTGCGTATTTATATTTTTAAAAATATATACACACACACAATTGAAAAAAAGAAACCGAAACCATAAGAAGAAAAAAATAAACCACCATTACAAATTACAACAATCTTTAAAACAAAATGAAACCTTTTTTCTTTTCTTTTATTCAATTGAAAAGCGTCTTTCGAAAGTGATCGCAATTTCATAAACAAAAAATGATGAAAAATGCCTAAAATTTAGAATTCGCGTAGTTTCGTAGCCATTTTGTGGTAGTTAGGAACTAAAGTAAAACAGAAATAATAATATTAAATTAAAATGTTGATATACAAAAATGTAAATGTAAATTTGTCAAATTGTTTAACCAGGTTTTCTTATCACGCTAAACATAAACCAAAATCTCTGTACTCTTCTTCTTCTGTTTTGTAAAAGTGTTTTGTTTTTTAAATGAAACAAAAAAAAAAATATATAAAAGAAATAAATAAAAAATGCATAAATGCATTATTGCATATATACGCTGGGTGAGAAAGTTTAAAAAAATAAATACAGAATTTAAGTATAAAATGCAATAGCGTCGAAATACTGCCATACAAATAGTTTCAAAAACAATAAAATTAACTATTATTATGATTATTAAACGAAAAAAAAGGAAAACATCAGCAACAACAACAACCATTTATAAAGTATTATTAATTTAAAATTATGTAAAAAAATCAAAACAAAAAAAAAAACATTTAAAAAATGAAATTAAAATCCATTCTTTGAAAATATTCTCGAATTAAATTTTTCAAGTTAAGCAGAACAAAAACAACAAACAAACAAACAAACACAAAAAACGGTACTTGAGAAAAAATGGTTCAAATACGGTAAGTAAAGACATTTTTTGTTGTGTGAATAGAAATTCTTTAGGACATCGAGCCCTCGGCGCCACTTGTCGTAAGCGACAAATTTGACTTTTGTGATGTTTCATTTTATATACACGGTTTTGTTTGTTTAAATCAAAATTTAGATAAATATTTAATGGTATGTACGAAGCAAACAACAATTTGGCCTTTTTAGGTTCAAGTGGTTTTAAGGAATGCGCACTACGTTCCCTTAAATTTACAACTAAACTTTAGCAATTGTTTATTGGCGACGACGACGGAGATTGGTGCAGTAAATATCTCGGTTAAGAAACAAACTCGTAAGTTAATGCACAAAATTTGACCACTTCGGTTCTTGACTTGAATATATTCATTTTATCATGACTTTGGTCATGGCCTTGGCATAGGTCGGTGTCTATGCCAAATTTTATATTTATAAAGTTATTAATATGAGTGAGTGGAAATGGACACATTACACATAGTGCAAGTGTTTTTGCTTCTACCCTAATATTTCTCCACTCGTCTAATTCCCAGACCCACTGATACCAATTGGTGAAGTGCTGTCACATTCGGCAGCTCTTGGTCTTTTGCATGAACGAATTTGTATTTTTTTATTTCTATCATCTGATCAGTTGAGTCCTTGATTTTTTTTTAATATGTTTTTACATATATCAATTTTATTAATAATTTAAAAACTAAAAACTACTGATCGTTCCAGACCGTTCCAAGCAAGTTTTACAGCTAGAATAATCGGGTAATTGCTTTGGAACAAAACTGGGTATTTTAATTTTTGAGATCCGGAGGTTTTACTCATTCCGGAACTATTTCGAATTTAATGATTATTTCTAATAAGATTTCTTCAAAGTAAACAACTCAGTCGCTAGATACGCTTTTGCTGCCCGAATGTTAGCCATAGTATTTAATTCACTCGAAATAATTCAAATTACAAAATGTTGTTTTTTTTTTTACATATTTTTAAAGTATTTTATGAATGTTGCGACTTTGAGTCCTGCTTTTTTCTTCGCTTAAACTGGTGCTTCTCTGTTCCTTGTCTGTGCCCAACTTTAGTGTCCATACTTCTGGAAATCCCATTCCCTGTTGTCTAACGGACAGACCTGACGCGTCTTTAGCCAACGCGAGATGCAGTGGAAGTGGAAGGCGTGATTGCAGACGCCCCATGCAACGGTACATTCCTCGCTGGTCGCAGACGCTTGATTCGCCTGACACTCGATGCAGAGATCCATTATATGGTTGCGACAAATTGCGCAGTTGTCGACGACAATATCTGTAAAAAAAAAAACAAAAAAAGTGTAAACGGAAGAACAATGAGTTTATTCGCGGTCAAACAGTAAAAAGAACAAAAAAAAAACAATTTGAAGGTTATGTTCGTTTGGACGCAAATACTTAGATTGCAATTTTTGCTTACCCCAAGCCCACAGAGCTACGGCATTCCACTGCAAAAAAGTAAAGCAGATATCAAAGTTGTTAAGTATTTTATATTAAAGCTTGGAACATTGAATTTCATCGGAGAATAACACTTTACCTTCTTCACCTCGAAGCGCTTCTTTTCTCCCTTGCTGCTGGAGGAGGGAACCTCGAATTCTTCATCATCCACTTCCATGTTGTGTGTGTCTGTTTGCCCTGATTATTTGTTGTCGCGAAAAGTGCGTAATCAGTTCTGAATCTAGAAACTGAGTAACAAAATGTTAAAACAATTAATATTACAAAAAATCTAAAATTTCCAACAAGAGTAAAAATTAAAATGGACGCACTCGAAATTGAAACTCTCATGAACCAATGACAGGCAACGTTCAACAAACGTCAAATTTTTCTCTCTTCTCTTATTCGTCGGTCGAACAAATAAGTGTTTACGAAATTCAATTTCAAAAAAGGTTGCTGATGACGCCGAATGTGGAGTGTGACTCAAAAATAAAATTTATTAAAAAAATACAACTCGACAGTTAAATAAATTATTTTTGAGTTAGGTTATATAACTTACCATGAGATAGTGCAGTGCTCAAGCAACTACAACAACCAACCAAGACCGTTATCGTTGATAAAGCAGTTCATTTTTTCAAAGTGTCGTGAGTTTCCGGAAAAAAGTGAATCTTAGTTTTAGAGATATTTTGTTTAAATTTAAAGAACCATAACACATAAAATATCAAATTTCGTGGGTTTTATTTTATAATACTATACAATTTGCTAATTTCTTTTATAAAATACGACGTAGAACATTTGTTTTGCAATAATTTAACACTTACAACTAAAAACACTTGTTAAGAACAATTAAGAAGAACTTTTACAGCATTCTCAGTGCGTCTTCGTCTTGTACGAGATTTTCCACACCTCGAAAAGGCAAATTGTCGAATGAAAGCGATAAAATATCGCCAGTGGCATCGAAATGTGCGTTATAATCGTCCAGCCCCAGACGCCGAAAAATACTAAATGCGTCTCGCGAAACGCGGCACGCCCCTTAATCAAAGTGTTGACAAACCAAATCGCAATATTTGCCACCAACAGAAAAGTGATTATTTCCCGGCCTGGCTTGCGTCGCGCCTGTTTCGCACCCTTGCAACGTCGATGGCTGGCATGCAGAATGAACATTGTCTGGAGTGCCGTTTGCAAAAGACCAAATGTTTCCGCAATGATGCCCTCAATGCGATCGGGCACCGTGTCCCATTTCGAAAAGTAACTGCCGAATATGCTAAACATGCCGTAAAGATAAACGCCCGTTTGTGCCACAATTAAAAGTAAATTGTCGAGCTCCATCGAGTGGTGATCGTCACTGGCGCCTTTAACGTACTTCAGGTCGCGCATTAGAATCATGCCTGGAAAATGCACAGAGCAAAGAGACGAAAGTGGTAAGTGCTAAGATTTAAGCTTAAATTAGAATTTATTTTTATTAACTCACCCACAACAACCGCCGAACCGCATAAAAAGTACATTACGGTCTCCCATAAGGTGACCTCCTGCTTTGCAATCAGCTCATAGCCCGGCTGAGTGTACAGCACAAAGTACATGATCATTGCGATGATCGTCATGACAATTATTAAAATGCCAAAGAAGAGACCTTTGTGCGACTGCGAACAGTCGACGGAAAAGTGATGCGCTGGCTTCTGAGCCACCGGCTTTACTGAGTTCTTGCGTGTTTTATCAATTTCCGGTATTGAACGAACCGTCTTCCACATTTCATACAGTATCACTGCACAAATGAGTGAATACTCGATGGTGCAGGGAAAGAGAAAAGGTGATACTTCCTGCACGAGTGCGCCCATAATAGTGGTACGCGTACAGCCGGAATGCGCCGCCCCACCACCGACCACAGTATGATTACTCGGCAACGTTGTCATGTTTGTCATAACATTTCCTAGGCCCGTGCCGACTGCTTTGACAATTGAGCTGATGTTCTTTGCAACCACTGGTCCGAGATGTGGCGTTATTTGTAGACTCGCGTTCACTGCTGTCCAGTCAACGCCACCATGTGGACCTGCTGTTAGCGTGGCATCGTGTGCGGGATCAACATCATGACGACCGATGTGAAAGATCTCGTGTTTCGTTTCCTCCACCAATACGTACAACCACTCGCAGAGATTTGTCGCAACCATATGCATCAGGCCAAAGCGTGACGTAACCTTATGTCGCGCCATATCCAAATATGTGGTATTCAAAAAGATAAATTGCACCTGTGCAATCGCGAGCACCATGCGACAAATGGGCGTGATGGCGACGAACACATCATGACAGCCTGGCTGGCCATTTAGCTCAAAAAATTGTCCGAATTCGAGGCCCGAATAGACCATCGTGCCAATGGCAAAGGCAATTGCGCCCACGCGCAAATAAAAGCTGCCAAAGTGGGTGACTTTGTGCTTCAGATGGACATTGTTGTTCTTTTCATCTGAAAGCAAACGAGAGTCGAGTCAGGGGGAGGAGTAAAACCGGGAAGCATAAAGACAAACTTACGAAAGTCCTTGAGCGCATTGAATAACGAACGATTGCGAAACGCCGATATATACTGAAATATCACAAAGAGTATGCTGATCCCGTACAGATACACATAGAAGCCTTGATAGATGTAAGTGGGTATTTGATCGGATATCACTTGTGTGATGGGCAAACACACACCCAGCAGGACTAGCAGTTTGCAGTAGGTGGCAGAAAGTGCGGAACTTATAGCATCGCTGGACAAAACAATGAAAATATTTATAAATCATGCATTAACTATAGAAAGAGAAAAACTATTTCTCCTACAAACTTACTTGCCCTGACGTCGATTCTTTTCTTTGGACTGTTTAGCTTGAAAACTCTTGGCGCCACTATCGTAAGCGTTTGCATTTATGGTCACCTGACTGCCGGCCGCTGTACCCGTTGCTGTGCCATGCAGCGAGCTGTATTTATAACGAAAAAAGACAGACAATATTTAATGAAATTTGTTCAAAGCCAAAGTTTGATGAACGCTTGAACCTGTACCCCAAGTTGCGCGGATTTCTCGATGGCGGCGTATGTCCATTCTGATCGCGTTTTGAAAAGAACCCCGACGGCCGTCTCGTCAGTATCTCTGAGAGTAGCACCGACGGACGACGGGAGACCTGCAGCGTTTGTAACGTCTGCGGTGACACTGCTGATCCGGCATCGTGATGATTGTTACTCGGTGCGGCGGAGATTGGTATGAGCGCTTGACGTGCATTTGACGTTTCGACTAGTTCCAAATTGTTTTGGGATTTTGCTAGGGGCGATATTGGATGATGGGACATTATGGGTATATTGTGATGGCCGCACTGATCGCAAGGACTGCGTGCAGTGCTTATGACGGTCGACGATGTGGGATCCTGCTGGTAATAGTCGGTTCGGCGCAGTGCCGACGGTAGTTTCGTTAGAGAGGCGGATTTTGGTGTTTCGATGACAATGTATTCGCTACTGTCGGTCGATATTTGATTGCTGCGCATTGGAAAGAATTGAAAATTATTTAATTGTGGCACTTTTGTGGGTAATCAAGATATGAGGGAATCGGTTAGGGCGAACGTATTTGAGATTCTTATGTAATTTTGTTAGCGTAATTTGATATTGTGTGTGTTAATGAGTTCTGGCTCGCATGTCCATTGAGTGGTGATTACTTTAAATACAACTCAAGGTAAAGGTGTTTTTTTTTAAATGTATGCGAAAAGTTAGATAATTAGTTAAACAACCTTGACAAAGGCTGACATAATGTGAACAAAAAATGGATAATTGAATTATGCTTTAGTTGTCTCGCAAAATGAGCGTAATCCTTAGCTAGGGTGAAAATGCTCTTCAAAAAATAATTTCGAAAAAAAATTTTCATGTTAAATTTCAAATAAAATTTTGATTTGATAGTTTTTAATTTACACGGTAAATTTGAGAATGCGTTTAAGTGTTAAATTAACATGACAGTGTATATTTGAACTTAACATAATGCAGTGTTAATTTAACATGAATTCTTATGTAAATTTAAGCATTTTTTTAAATATCGCCCAAAGAAAGTTTAATTTAACTTGATATCGCAGCAGAGTTGTTTAAGTAAACAACTTGAAACAACTTGACACAAAGTGTTAAAATATCTTTGGGTCCTATTGGCTCAATATTTTCTATTGTTAATTATTGACAGAATATGCAAAAAATGTTATCTGACAACCGAATAAATTAAATAACACTAAACAGTTTTTATTTAACATTTTATAACATGACTAAAAATTTTAAACAAAAAATCGTAATATTGCAAGTTAATTCTACATGACTTCTTGTATATTTTCTTGTCTGAGTCTAAACATTTAAATAATGCGAAATTTTACGAGTTAAACATTATAAAAAATTATTCATTTATTTTTTTTCAATATATTCAATTTGTTTATTTATGACCAAAAATTCCAATCCCAATTTAAGAATCCTTAAAGCTCTTTTAATATAATACCAAAAGTTGTTTCAACTTAGTAAGGTACACTTATACCCAGGTTTATAAAGAGCAAACATTCAATTCGTTCGTTCCGCTCATTCTACTTATCGAGCTGAGTGAGCGATCGAGCGAGTGATTCTTATGTGATATTTTCTAGAATTCTGCTATTATCACTCGTTTACCTCCATTAAAAAGGATATTTCGAAAAAATAATTTTAAATGTTTTCGCTATTTCACCTTAAGGCACTGACGAGTTTAAGGTTCCACGATAAACTGAAGTGTTCGTCCCATTGCGTCTACAGTGGTCAGGTTTTCTGCGTTCACTTCAACAAAACTTAATTATAAAGTGAAACTGTGTGATTGATAAAGTCTGCTTGGCATTGCCATTGCAATTATCATTGATTTTTTTGATTGATTTGTTTGAAACTTCGTTTAACTTACTACCTTAAATAGATAAAACAGAAGTTTTCAAATTTTTTTGGATAGAAAACAAAAATTCTTAAAAATTGTTGCTTCCTTAAAATTTTGCAAAGTTTTGCTTTCGCACGTACAAAATAGAAATTTTTGTTGTTGATAAAAGAAATAAGAGTTTTTTTTTACATTATTAGCAGTTGAAAATGAACTAATCAATCAGCGCTTATGACTTCACACAAACACAAAAACAAAAACAAACAAAAGCAATGTTAAATACGCTTGTTATGCATTTATTTATACAAAATAATTACAATTAGAAGACAACAAAAACAATTGATAAGATGTGATAAAAGAAATTAAATATAGAAAAGCCCTTAATGCAAAAATTCTAGACACAAGTCGCTGAATGTGAATAATGAAGCATTATACAACATTCAACATTACTACACGTAAATTACTATCAGCGCGGACGACGAAGTAACAAGAATTAAATCAACAAAAACAACAACAACAACAACAATAACTAGTACGACAAGAAACTGCTAACATGTTCATAAGTCAGCTAGCGATAATAATTTAGTATCTAGTAAATTAAAATTTTATTAGTTTTAAATGTTAGATAAATTTGGTTTATTTTATTTGCAATAAAGCGGACATTACACTATGCATTCATTACATTATGCATTACACTATGCGTCACATTATTTTTTTTTCTATGTGATTATCATAAATCTAGTTCTATATTTTAAAATTTCAAATAATTAGCGTTTTTTTTTTCAAAAGAAATTGTTTGCACGACGATTGACAGTTTGCTTCCGAAAAAGTGACAAAAGTGACAAGTCATATGACGAATACATATGTATGTAAAATGTAATCGCTTAGCCAAATATAAATTGAAAGAAAACCCTTTCAAATTCCTTTTTGTTAAAATTTTAATTGAGTTTTCTCAGCTTCAGCAAAACTAACGTTTAAAGCAAGATATTCTTTAAGTCATAACTCAAAAGGTTAAGTGCTAATTCTAGCATTACTTCTAATCTTACTAATATGCCAATTAGGTAAAGTAAATGTCTTCAATTAACATTTAACAAACATAATCCAACGTTTCTAAAGCCTAAATTTGCATGTGGCAACTTCGACGATGAAGTGCAACGCTTTTCTTTGCCCGTTGGCAGTGAGATTCAAAAGTCAAAATACAAACTGGCCGGGCTGAGCCACTGGTGTACAGTAAATTAACATGACCGCGTTAAAAGTAAATATTTATAAACAAGTCCATTCGCAAATTTAAACCGAAATTGAACTGTGATTTGTGACGTCAGGTTTGAAATCACGTTTTATAAATAAATCAATTTTGCTTGCTTTATAATAAGTAAATTTTTTTTATATCTTTTTTTGTAGATTTTTCAGATTACATTCTCACATACCAAGCGAAACGGTCTGCTTCTGACTGATTAGCTGACATTTGAAATAGCCTTCTGAGTGCTCGAAATTAAAAAAAAAATGTTACTGCTCTGCTGCTTATCAATGAAATAGAAAAACTGGTTTATAAGACGCCGGTGATTTTTATCATTTCTAAGTCTAGTGGGCACTTACTTATCAGAGCCATAAACGCTTGTTAGTTTTATTGCCTGAAGACTTCTACGTAATTTATATTCGTTTAGCAAATATTAATTTATAAGTTTATTGGCTTTGTAAAATTTCCTGCACTTTTTAACGTTGATTTTATTTTTGACATGAAAATACTGATTTACTAATTAGCGAAAAAAGTTGATACTGCTGAAGGTAGGTGGGGTTTGGTAGTTTTAGCAGTGCAATTCGGTTCGCACCGGCTTAATATGCTTTAAACGAAATGTCGGCTTTTAGAACTTGGTTTTATTTACTTATAGAAATCGCAAATTTTTACCCCAAATAAAATTAGTCAAACCAGGTTTTTCTAGAATAGTATTCTAATAGTTTTCATATGTATATAAATCGTTGCCCGAATATATTTTATCTCTGTTTTTCCTTCTGAAATATTTTTGGTAAAGTGGTCTTTGACAGTAAAATTGACAAAAACTACTGCATTGACAGTATAAGTGCAGTAGCAAGAACATTGCCACACTTTTAAGTGGTTGAAAAAAAAATCACAACCTAATAAATGCACAAATTAATCTCAATTGAAATCTTAAATTCATAACTGCAATTTCCGACTTCAATATCCATTAGAAAGTATTTCATTAGTGGGTAAATGTTAAATCTAAATCGCCTGCCAATTCTCCAATGCAATTTATCGAATATCGAGTGTTGATGATTGCTATCTAAAAAGTGAATGACAACATTTAACAGATTAACTTAGTATTTTAAGTAGAGGCTTTCTAATAACGTCTCGTACGTCGGGCAACTATCTACAGAATTTATTCAATTAATTGCACAATTTTTCATAGAAATATTTACATGAGCATTTCTTTCGTTTGGCTAAAGCACTTAAAAATTTCTCGTTGCAATTTTTAAGAAATTATTAATTTATTATTGATATTTTTTTCATTACACTTTCTGAAATTTCGTTTCTTTTTTTGTAAAAGTATTTTCCTTGTTAATTTGTTTTTATATAATTATATATTTTATAAACATATTTCAAACTGTTATCCACTCCACTTCAAAATGAGTTATTCACGCACTTGTGCTGCCGGCGTTTTTCCAAATCATCTTGATAGCGTACCCGCGCCCTGCCATACGAGGACAAAACTATGGAATTACAATTTAAACTATTGCTAGACATGCTACACCAACGATTTAAAGTGACGAACTGAACTGAGCTTCACGAGCGTATTTGCGTCTGAGGCAGGAAAATGTATTTTTGTTTAGCTACTTTCAGTTAGTATCTTTGAGATACTCATGTGAGAGTAGCTCGAGTAGCTGCAAGATATCGGCTTGAGTGGAATCGCTCGCTGATTAGCTTATTTGTTAGCACTTGACTTGATCGAGACGTTGTCTCGCATTGCAAGACGATCGAATTTATTTAATCTGTAGATCGATTGTTGGTGATTACTTGGTTGTTGGTGGTGTTGTTGTTATTTTTGTTGTTGATATTTTGACTGCTAAATTTCGCAGTGCAGAGATTTGCAAAAATCATTAACAATCTCTTATCGCGCTAAGAAATTATCACGTTTGAAATTCACATAAGTTTTGTGCGTGTAAAAGTGATTTTTATAGTCCACAACTCGGTTTGACAAAAATCTTGTTTTCGAAAGTCAATAAAATTGTGGGCGCAGGTTTTTAAAAATAGAATTTTGGCTAGTCGGAAATAGCTCAACAGCTTCCAAATAGATTTGCATAATCAAAGGTTAGCTGAGATTTGATTGAAGTCTTTTTATTTTCCTAACATTTTATAAATAGAAATTTTGCACTTAAAGAAGTTTGATTAAGTTATTTGAGCAAATAAATTGTTGTTAATGAATCCATCAGCAGGTCTATTCAAATTTTAAGCGCTTTTTTACATTATTAACTATTTACTAAAGTCGGAAACTTCACATTGAGTGTTAACTTAAAATACTCTTTTGCACTTTATATAATTTTGTATTTGTTTTTTTGTGGTGAACGAAATTCATCTTTTTCTAGGAAAAAAACCGTGACATAAAAAAATTAGCACCTTTCTTTCTTCTGCTGAGATGTCTCCTTTGAAATTTTGCACAAACCCGTTGCAGCCGCACAAATTGCCGCGAATTATATTAGCCAAAATATGTAAAAGTCATAATCGACAACAAATTTGTTTTCTCTCTCTCTCTCTTGACTCATATAAATATTTTCTACTATGTACATAAATCAATCACAACCAAAGTTATTCAAAAGTGCTAATTTTTCCAGCACACAAATTTATCACAGTAGCTTCGTCACTATGCTCAAAAAAATTGCAATATTATTTTTTAGCGTTATGGCTGCATGAAACTGACGCCTACTAAAAATGGAAAAAGCCTACCTGAAGGTTACCTTTGGCATCTTTTTGTATTTGATTTTCGTTTTCTCATACATTTATTGTCAAATTGAAATGATCATTCAAATACGTCAAATTCGATTAAGTGCGATATTTTGTTGTATATAATATTACTATAATATTTAATGAAAATGTTCGTTCGCGCGTTAGACTCGACTCGTGATAAAATTCGTACTGAATCAATGCTTTTCGTGTTGATAGCAAATTTTCAGCCTAAACATGTTTTATTTAACTTGGTTTTGTTTTGTTTATTTTCGATTTACTCTATTTAGTAGGTAACCACTAACTACTATCTAGCGCGATCTTATCGCTGGCAGAACGTCTTAATACAGATATTAAGTGTGTCATAGGCGGGGTGGAGCCAATAAGTCGGCAAGTGGACAAGTCATAAATTATTAATTTTGCCCATGACTGTCGCGATATTATGTGATTTGTTTTTGGTGATATCTACACAGAAGTATTCCACTTGGTGTTTAGATATTAAAGGTTGTATTAATTTAAATAACTGTTGTTGTTTTCATTAGATAAAGTTAGGAAGCCAAACAGTTTAAAGTATGGGAAACAATTGAAATAATATTTAAAAATAAATGTGTGAAATAAAGAAAAGACCACAAAGGTCTAGAGAAATATTTGTTTGGGCTATAGTTGTTCGATTCTGAGATGTCTGCCGTCCATTTAAAGAAAGTCATGATATAAGTTGCGGCTTTTTGCTTGTACAAATTAAATTCGATGATTAAAAAAGACGATTAAAGTACAAAAAGTAAATTGAATTTTCTTTTATCGGGCGGCAGATGTAGCCCAAAAATTCGAGGTTATCCTTTAATTTTTCAAATAAGAAAATTAATTTTATTACACTTTATATAAATTAAAATTATAAAGTAGAGTCACAAAAATTTCATGAATCCACGGTGAATAATTTTAAAAATAAACAAATAAATAAAAAAAGTTATTTGCATTGATTTCAATTTGAATAACTTTTTTTTCTAAATAATAAAGTACACACTAAACCTACCTTCAACTGAGGCGCAGCTAATGAGTTTCGTTTTGATTTCCGGTATTTTCTTAAAAACTCGCCAAAGCGCCCGTTCACATAGCCCGTGTGTGGCCGCTTGTAGACTGCCTAATTGGCGCAATTTCAAGCATTGACAAGCGTATCCAATTAATAATTGCGGTGACATCTCTTATCGGCGCCTTAAAAAAAGTTTACCCCTTTAATTATTGTCTAGTTTGAGAATCGCAGGTGTTGGCTTTCCCTGCGTATATGTTTTGTATTTGTTTTTAGGCTTTAAGACACTTTTTAAAACGATAACAATTACAATTACAAAAAAGAAAAACAAAAACAAAAAGAGCGCCAAAAATTAAATTAGCAAATAATTATTTTTGTTGCTGATGTGTAAAACTGACGGTGAAACTTATTTCTATACATATATACTTACATATATGTATATATCCAACTACATACAAAGCACCTACGTAGGCAGTCACAGGCAGACTTCCGACCGTTTGAGCCATTACTTACAAAGGTCTTAAAATAGTCTTAAAAATATTAAAAACGCATTTAAACTTGTGCGGAGTCATTTGATGAACAATATCGATAAGATCTATTTTCGTATTTGAATTTTTCGGATATTTTCAAAAATGTTTTTGATTTTATTTTCAACATCTTTAGTCGCTTATTTTGTTTTATCTTTGCATTGTCAAATCTGGTTTTATAAAAATAAACATGAAAAGGTTTTTGTATCCTAAACTTTAGTGTAAAATCACACATTTACACGTGTACGAGTATTTGTGTTTGTGTTGAAACACAAGCGCATATGCCTGATTAAGCACCTGTACTAGGCTGGTTTTGAGATTTTAATTTGTTGCGAAATATATTCAATTACACCGCCAACGTTGCAAACGAGGAAGGAAGTGGATCAAACGTACAATCTGTCCAGCTATGTTGATGTAGTTATAAACGAAAGCCGTCCACGTATTAAGGTGATACCAGGTTTATTTGAGCAGATGACTAAGCTCGGTTGTTTTTGCTCAGGACACGTGGAACAAAGTAGTAGCAAAACAACGGCATAACAACAATTCAGCTAAAATTGCCGAATAAAAATAAACAAATAAACTATAAATTTTTTATTTGTATTCAAAACCAGCCTGATTGTTTTTGTGGACACAACCTTTTAGAATTCCATCTTTATCTTTCTTCCTACGTTTGTTCAGCTGGTTGTAACACCTTTTTTTGAGTTAATTTAGCGTGAAAGGAAAACACTTTTTCTCGTATATGCTCAGTTGTCTTTGTTGACCATTACCGAAATTATTCAATTGAATGAATCTTTAATATGTTGTAAAGTGACTTTATATACTCGTATGTTACAAAAACAAAAAGGAGATACATGAGCTGTTTAAATATTCAATGAATTCTTTACAAGAGGGTGACTTTTCCCATAGACTGGATAATACATTTTTAGCAGTAATTAGTCAGCGTGTTAAATCAGTGAACGATCACAGATTTCGCGCTCAACTTAACTACAAATTTAACAAACATTTTTTGTAATAATAGCTAACATGCCGCCCTTCAATACCAACAACAATAACAACAACATCGAACAGCATTCTCGATTGCATCATTGTGCGCTGAAGCATAGAACACAAGCAAGCAAGCAAGCAGTAAACACACACGCACACAAAAAGGGGCTATTACGGCCACGGCCTGGACTGCCTGCGCTCGCTTAATTTGCATATTATGGACATTGGTTATTTTCATATGACAAAAACCAATATAAGCAAAGAGATGAAAACAAAAAAAAAAAAAAAAAAAACAACATTAAATGGAAAACCCAATCACTGTACAAAGTTGTTTACACATTGTCCTCAAACGAGTTCGCGGGTTCATCCTTTTTCGCGTCGTAACTATTTGACCGTCAAATATGTTTGACAATCGCATTAACGCACGCTCCAAGTGTTTTAATAATAATGCTGCAACGCCACGCATCACAAAATGGGGGCGTGTTACTTTGGTTTTAACACTGTTATTCTTTTTCGTAGAAAAACCAAATTGTATTCGTTTGATTTTTTAAATAATAATAATAATAAAATGGGAAAACTTTTCCGTGCAACTGTGCATTGCATGAAAAAGGCGTTAAAAATGCCTTGTGGCACAAACAAACAAACAAACAAACAAACAAAAACAGGCGAAAGAAAATAAAAAATCACTATAACATTAAAAGGTGCGTCTGTTATCAGAAGCGGCCACGCGCCAGCATTGCGGTGCAGCTTGTTTTTGTTGCATGCTGCAGCTTGCAACATGTGGCCAGTAGTGAGCAGTGAGATATCAACATGCATGGATTTTCTTTGTTGAAATTTTATTATGGGACTTTTGTTGAAGGTTTTGTCTGGAAATTACGCAGCGTATGTTCTCGCATCGATTACTTGAGTACCGCAGCAACTTGAATATTTTTTTTGTCAGAAATTGAGACTTTAGAGCATGAAATTTTGTACTTTAATTGACTAATTGCAGTCGTAAAAGTTGGGCTGGTCGTGGTATAGTCATACAGTTTATAAATCCTTCCAGAATTAACTCTTAAGATGTTAAAAGTTTTAAAAATATCGGTTTAGCCAATTAAATTTTGGCAATTAAAAACTCTGTATCCATTCGATTTCAGCTGAAGAACCCTTTTATAAACTTTCGATATTTATATATCTCTTATAGCGGTGCATTTAAGCTTAGCACCGATAAGCAAGTGTAAAATTTTACTCTGTTTTCAACTTGGTACTACGCTGTGTATGAGTGTTTAAAATTCAAAGGCACCTCGACTTGTTCGCACATGACTTTGTTTTAGCTGAGTTAATACAAATTTTGATCTGTTACTATAATATGTTAAGTAAGGTTTTCTCATAATCACATACGTTTTGTAATATATTTTTTTTAAATTTGTTAAGGTAAAAATAGTTTAAATTTACACATTTTCGTTTTTTATTTGAATCCATCCATTTAAAAATAACGCTGCTGCGCTTTTTCGTTTTAAGTCTCTCTCTTTTTGACAGCTTTAGAAAGTGAAATCCTTTGACTAACCTAACTCACAAAGTTATCACCGAAAATTGCGTTTTGACTTTTCGATTGGATTTTGCTGTTGTTCTTTTCACCTGGCTTAAATGTTGCTCAATACACAAACTCATTGATTGAACAGTGCGGTGCCGGGCGGGCGCTGTGTGCGCCTACGAAGTATGCCATTGTTCCGCCAGCAGAATTCAAATTTTCAATGGACTTTAGGGGCAAACGACGCACACTTCAATTCATTAAAAACTCTTGCATTCCTGCAGTTGCAGTGTCGAATAGACACACAGCCAGGCGGACGCAACTGAAATTACTGAGCCGTAGCAAAATGTTACTGCAAATGTTTTGCACGTACCAAGCGCCATGGCGTGGCAGGTCGGCCGCTACTGCCGCCGCACTGCAATGTGATGCACTGTTGCTCGTGCTCGTTCTACTGCCACGGCCACTGCCATTGCTGGTGTTACTTCTGTTTCAGGATAATCGGATTACTAATTCAAGTGTTCCCAAAGGACACGCGACTGTGCGAGCATTCATTAATTTTGTGAATAAGATTTGAATGAATGGCCTCGATGCGAAAGCCATCACAGCTAATTTTAAAACGAATTTCGTTGGGAGTTGAAATTGTCAAAGTTACAAGTTAATAAATGACAGCTGAATATCCTATTTCTAAATGACTAAGGCTAATTAGAGACAAGATCATTTAGATGAGCCGTATCTTTTGGATACCTTTTTTTTTTCATATATCAAACTTATCGGAAAAATCAAAATGTCTGCTAAATATTCTGTTATATGAAAAGTTTTTGATATATGTAACATTTTACATACGTGTCCAAATATGGCATTAGACGAAACTCTTCGAAATACCAGAGATTTTCGTTATGTTTTATTGCTGTTATTGTTGTAACACGAATAGTGACAATAAGCGCTCTAACGAGCTTCCAGATACATTTCCGAACACATCTTGCGTTACTTATGTTAGCAGGAATGCCAAAGCCGCTACAGAAACAGTTTCATTTAATATTAAACAAATAAATCGCGAAAGTGCACACACATGTGTACTATTTACCCAAAAGATTCATGCGAGCGACTTCCTCTTCGACGAAAATCCGCAACCCGCCTTCTCCACCTCCGCGCGACTGTGTTTACCTTTGCACATTAAAGACATTATACCAGTGTTGCTTGTTTTTCTTTTAAGCTTTATCTTTTCGTTTCTTTTTTCTTCTTCTTCTGTTGTTGTTGTTGTTCACAGTGGAAGTGTCTTCTGCTGAAGTAGCTACGGCATTGTGAGGCTTTCTTACTGCGTTCCAAATGTTTCTTTTGCCTCGTTCGTGGCTATGTGCAATTTCAGTGCTTTTATGCAAATCCTCCTCTAGAAAACACATACGCCCGGGTATCAGGTGGTATAACTGAAGCGAGCGAGTAACTCCAACACAACATTTGGAATATTTATTTGTGTTTCTTATGAAGCAGCAGCTCACTGCATGAGGCGAGTAATGCATAATGTAAATTACGTTGTGCGCTGCTCTGGAATGATGCAAACTCCAGAAATGCTGGATTTGGATTTAGTGTCAAAGAGCGTTGTTCGAAAGAAGTTTTTCGAGTAAAGTAGCGGGACGCGCATTGTATGGAATGGTAAATAGTGGAAATCCGCTTTCGGTTGTTATCACCAAAACTTAATTCCGACTTCGAAGAGGTTTTACTTCTTGTTTTAATGTGGGTACCAATGTTGTTTCTTACTTTAAAGTTATACTAAAAAAATATTATTAATATTTCATGCTATCAATATTCATGGAATGATTATAAATAATTGTAATTATTTACTCTTATCTGGATTACTTTTAGTTAATCGTGTAAAATCTTTATTTTATTTACCTTTAAAAATTAATCCCCAACCAATTACTACCCGACACTTTGCATTTCGTTAAACCATCCAACCATCGTTTTAAACGTTTCACCATCAACGTTTGAAATCGCATTAATTAAAGTGGATTTGATTTTCGTAATAAATCCGTCATGGGAATACGGAATTCCAACCTCATCTTCATCCCTATTCTAATGCTTATACACAGCTACAACCACACTCACACTCATTTTACACTCATCAACGAAAGCAGTGGCTTAGTTATTATCTCCGATAGCGTCTCTCTGCGTTAGGGATGGTTCGAATATAAATCATTTATACATACGTAGGTAGGAGTCTGAATGTTTACATAAAATCTTTAAAATAATGTTTCTAAGATAAAAATAATTGAATGTTTTTACATTAACATTTAATATAAAGTTGAGTTTAAGACAAATTAAAATAATGCTTAAGTAACCAGAAAGAAGCAAGAATCAATCATTTCGTACATATCAAGATAATATGTATATTATAATCAATAAAATTCACAATATTTTTGATTACATTTTTTTAATAGTCCCTTGGTTTTTTTTTTTGGACTTTTAAACTTGGAAAAGCACAGAAAAGTTTCAAAATTTAAATATGTTCGTTCGCTTAACTTTAGTAAAAGAGAAATTCTCAATATGAAAAACTAAAATGCTTATTAAGTAAGCACCATACCTATTAAACGTCTTCTTATTTCTATTAATAAAAACGTAATTCGGCATCTCTTTAGAAACGTTTGATTAAGATTGTTAATAGCTCATATTGAGCGAGTCGCATGTGAGCTTTCTTAAAACCTTGGAAGAATTACACCATTTAATTTAATTTTCGAAAATAAAAGAAAACTACAATAGCGATCTTCTCGGCTACTTTAATTTAAATATAAATTTTAGACAATGCCGAAAAAGTCGATTTATTACAATTCACTTTCGAACCAGCCTTGGTTCGCAGCGTAAACATTAAATTCAATGCAATTACATTATTTTCATGGTTGTTGAAGTGCGTTGTTCGGGTGATTCTTTTAGCTGCTGCTGTTGTTGTAGTTGTTTTTATGATGTCCACCACGTTAGCACTTGGCTCGTCGTGTTGTCTATTAAATAATTCAGTTGGCCGACAGACAGACAGACAGACGGACAGGCAGAATTGCAGATAAATAGACAGACATACAGAAAGATGGACATACGAGTTGTTTGCTGATTTTTTAATTTTTATATTTTTTCTTATTTCGACCACATCGCATCGCCTCGTATCGCATCACATCGCATCGCGTAACGTGTTGATGTACATTGCGAATTGGCTTAAGTGGGCAGTTGTCGTCACGAGGGTGTCCTGCTGTAGTTTGTCTATGGAATCCTTTTTAATTTTTTTTGCTTTGCGCTGCTTGATTCAATTTATTTACATATCATCACGCGGAGTCGGCTGTCGCGTGGTACTCGAGCTGTAATTGCGTAAAAATGACCAGTTAAAAATGATAATTTATTCTTGCAATTTAATTGCGCCATCGTGGAAGTGTGGAGTAGGCGTGTAAATTACAAATCGGTTTATTTTTTTAAACTCATTTTAAATGTGCCAATTTAGCCAGCCAAACCAAACAGATTAGAGAGCGATTTGAATAATAATGAATTTATTGAATAGTTATTATAACGCTTATAAATACATAAATACATATATACATATTTGTATTTGTTTATTGACTCATTACAATGTGACGTGAAAATACAACAGCTGTCTTGTATGTATAATGCAAAATCTGTAAAATATTTGTTGTGTTTTTTTGTTTGTTGTTTTTATTGTAAATCCATAAAATGCATTTAAATTTAACCAAACAACTTGCTGCAAATACACACGACATTAAATTAATAAACTGACATTTCAATTTGTCTAAAATTGCATTTAGGTAAATACTAAATACATGCATGGCTGACTAGAACATGTTGTTGTTGTTGTTGTTGTTGTTGTTGTCGTTGTTTATGTTGTTGGTTCGTGTGTAAGTGTCCTGTATGCTAATACCATAAATGGCTTTCTAAGCTGGATGTATGCAAGCCACCTTGTATGAGTCAAGCAACACGTTTGAGCCCTAGACAAGAGGTGTAAATTGCCAAAAGCTGACTTGTATGTTCTATGCCAATGGGGCTTGTTTTTTTTCTGTCGGACAACAAGTGCAATCCATCTACTTTTCTATCAAGCTCTCTGTCAGGCAGCTTACGTTTACTTATGTTTACTAGGGTACATATGTGCCTACATAGTATAAACCGTTTTTAAGTTTCGACTAGCTGACGAAAATGATTGTTGGAACATTTTGTTGTATTTCGATGAAGAAAATCATCAAATGGAATCAAACTGACTTGGCTAACTTGGTTAAAACAATTACCATAAAAACTTAAGCTAAGCTAAGAAATTCGGTTATTAAGATCGTATAAATTTTATTGAACACTGATTTCAGGTGATCGGATAAAGCTTGTATGCAATTTATAAATTTTTAGATTTTAGAACCGAGCCTTTAGTAATTTGTTACAACAATTATTAAAGCTCAAAGATCCAAGAGTGAACAAGTTTAACCTTTTTAATGGTCATGATCAAAATTTTAAAGCTCTTTCGTACTTTAACCGTTTACAAATTGTGCAATACTTAAAAAACTTGAAAAAAAAATCATACCAAAAACACATTCAGGAATGTTTCTAAAATCTTCATCCCATTATGCCAAAATTGGTTTACAATTTCCCATCAAATATTCGCACACACCACGACCGACCTCACCTCACAGCCATCTATCCAACAGATACTGGTTGTACTTCTACTATAGTTAGTAGTTGCAAATATGTAGCAACAGCGACGAAAAGCATTTTCGGTTAACAGAGCTGAAAACACAGTGCGACAAAAAATTGTGGAATACAAACGTTTGGCCTTTGTAAATTCAACAAACGTTATCGTCTGAACAAAGAAAAAAAGTACAGGAAGAGGTTAAATAACTTTAATGTATTTTAAATATTTTTATTATTATAGAAATTAAAAAATATAAAAATGTGAAAGAATAAATTTTTTTTTGTTCACCCTGTAGCATGCGATTCGTCGCTCTGTCCTGGTGTTGCAGTGTGACAGTGTTGTGCACTTTCTAATTTCTGAAACCGGATATGAACTTCCGTAATGAACATTTACTGGTCCGGAAAAAGACTTTTGACGCTTCATTTTCATTTTCAGCAACAGGAACAGTAGCTGCAGCAGCAGGAGTAGCATGTAGAATGCTTTGCTTTGGCATTGGCATAAACTAGGGATGAAACATAATTGCTAGCAAAACATTTTAAAAGCGAAAAGTTTGTAATTAACTTTTGGTTACATTTTCTTAGAAGTGAATAAAAATCACAGAGGAGCCTACGTACATGAAATGTTGGACAACTTTTGTGTTTTGCTTTAGGAAGAGTTGTAAACAGAGAACTCACCTGCGACTCGCTTGCTAGCTCAATTTAGCAAGTGTAATGAGATGAGCGAGTGAGTCACACCATAAAAAATTATCGTAACCGATATTGTATCTAAATAATAAAACGCAATTAATTTTTTTTTTTTTAAATAACCTTTCATGACATTTAAAATTCAATATTTGAGTATCGTAATATATATGAATTTGGTATCATTTGATTGGTATTTGTATTTAGTTTTGAAATACAAATTTCTCAATGCGATTCGTTTTTGACCATCCCTAAACTGAGTCGTATACGTTAACCCGATGATAGTTGTATTCGGTTGTGATATTACGCTTCAGTGTTGTTCGTTTTGTTTTTGTTTTTGTGTGGATGTGCTTGCAAAAGGAGGAGTTCCATTTTTCTCTCCAATCTCCCAGCAATTTGGCGCTGAGTGTTTGTGGTGTTTGCATTTCGGTTAACAACATGTAACTCACTTATTGAGTTATTTGGCTGCGTAACACTTGCTTCCAAAGTAAGTGGAAATTTTGCGAAAATTCGTTAAGTAGAAGTGGCTCTACATTAGGCAACATTCGAGTCGCGTCGACTCGACTCGAGTTGCGGCAGCAAACGATCAGCCAGAAAAGCAGCAAAAGAAAAGGCGGCATTTTGGGGCTTGACATTGATGTGGTTATGGTCGGGTTTGGTTGGGGTTGGGTTTCGCTTTTGAAAAGTGAATTGGAATGGTTGTCGGTTCGATGAGAATTAGACTGGTTTTGAAAATAACACTTTGTTTTGAAGTAATAGCGAATTTAAAATTACTTAAACTTTGAATCCCAAAATTATATTAAATAGATTTTAATTTTTTTAATTTGTTAAATCTTCAAAAGAAAAAAAATGTCTTTTCTGTCCACGTGTGTGTGTAAGTGTCCGTGTGTGTTTCGGGGTGTGAAAATTGGATTTGGAATTTTCGTGTGCGCGTTCAACTGTTGCTGCCAGGCATACCGCAATTCTAATGCTCAGTGGCGAGTGATGATGGTTTCTAACCCGCAGAGACATAGGCTGTCGTCCTTCTGCCCCCCCAAGGGGCGTGTATGGAGACACTCTGCGGTCAGAGAGGCGAGAAATGCTTGTTTGTGTCTATGTGTGTGTGGTGTGTGTTGTGTTGCATGCAACGGACATGCATGCGTGCGGTGACTGCATGTGAATGTGCCTAATCGTGGATGACTGAGGCGCACATGTACGAGGTGTGAGTTTGTAGCAAGTGTTGCTGCTTGCTGTTATGTCCCGCCCCTGCCAGCCGCCGCCCCAAAGGCAAAGCGAACGTATTCCGAATTTTCGAAATTGCCTCTGGGTCTTAATCGATTTTCTAATTAAATTAAAGTTACTGCTCGAAAGTTGTCAGGGCGTTAAATGCCGTTTGAATTAAGAACTAAATGAATTTCACACCACAGACGGACGCATCCTAAAATATTTCAAAGCGGAAGACGAAAGTGTTGAATTATTTAATTGAATGCATGATTAGATAACAGGGTTGGACATAACTGTTAATTAAAAAAAAAATGTTTATCACATCAAATAAGTTTTATTTTTTACATTAAAAGTCACTGAACTTTATTTTAGATATCAAAAAAGTCAGTGATATTTATTTACACATCAGAACAGTCAGTGAATTCTATTTTGATAATCAAAATTAAATATCAGACAGTGGATTTGTTAATAAATCAGAAATAAATATCAGTCAGTGATATATTCCAAAAATCTATCATAAAAATTAGTCACTTGACTTTCATTTCAAAAATAAGTATCATTCCGTTATTTTGGAGACCCAACCATTATTTTGGGTCTCCGTTAAACAATAAAAGCAACTTGCATAGAAGTCGTGAACTATTCAATATTTTTATAGATTTGACCAATTTACGGGCTTGACCTGTTCTAGTATCATGCGTACCAGTCCAATAATCGACTTCATCGTTGAGCCACATTCAGTTAAACTCTTACAAAGTTTTAGGAGACCATCATTTGGGAGATGGTTTTTGCATTTTGAATTCGTTTTTACTAATTCTAAATTTTTAAATAAATATTTTAATAACTATAAACAATAAAATTAAATAAACTTAAATACTGTCACTGTAATTTTCACTGTCACTTTCACTTTTTGATTTTAATTTCGATTTCACTATTAATATTTTATTTTGAGTGTATACGTAAAGTTGCATCTGCCAACGCCATATGCAGGTTTCGTCGACAACGAACTAAGTCTGTAATTTGATATTTCACAAGAGAATATACAGCCCGCTGCTAACGAAACCCGATTTCAGCGTGGTTCCATCGTTTGTCGTGTGAAGAACTTATTTTAACTAGTTTTTGTTGTTGTATTTTATTATAGTTTCATATTTTATTTTTCGTATTTTATTTTGTTGACATTTTTCATCTTTATAAACCACGAACAAACAAACAAACAAACAAACAAACAAAAAAAAAACACTAAAACATAAATTTCGCAAAATCAACAAAAGAAAGTCAACCAGGACGCAAGGACTTACCTGCGAAGGAGGAAGCGCGTCTGCTATTTATGTGCAACACTTTTGGTCACAAAAAGCGCTCACAAAAAAAAAAAAAAGCGCGAGCGTGCACCGCGGGTAATAAAAATAATTGTCATCCGAGGAGTTTCGCTCTTGCTGCCACGAAACATAAAATGAAAAGAAAAAAGAAAAAAAGAAGCCGGCAAGTCATGAGATATGAGCGCCATGAATTATCCTGCTGCTTGCGCTAGAGTTGCCACATAACGATGAATTGTCATCATAAGTTAATATCAGCGCGCGCGCGTTTGACTATCTGTCTGTCTCGCTGTCTGTCTGTCTGTCGTTTGCACTAAACTGTCTGTCACACATTCAGGATGTCGCATCGTGTCAGGACGTACAAAATAAAAACAGTTTGATGTGGCGGCACAGCGGTCGCTTGTTTGTGTGTTCCGGCGGAAACGGAAGCGCGTAAACAACAGCAACTGAGACAGCAGCAACAGCAGAGCAATAGCAACAGCAACAGCAGACGTTAAACCGCCAACATTATTATTTTGATTATCTTTGCGTGTGACCGCAGGATAGCTGAATACCGTCGCATCGTGCGCCACTAAATTCCAGCTGGCGATGGTTGCCGCTTGCACCCTTTTCTTCGCACTGTTGTTGGCAACATTGTTTTTGTTGTCTCAAATAAAGGAAACTTTCGCGTCGCACAGCGTTAAAAATAAATCACGGCAAGTGCAAAACTTTTGACACTTTCGCAAGATGAAAATGCAAATCGTTGAGGGCGGTTGGTTAAAAGCCGGCTTAGAGCGTTTCGATGGAGTAAGACGCGTTTGCCAAATTGAAAACACAAAAGACTTTTCATCTAAATGTGTGTGCACGTGTGCGTGTGTGTGTGTTTTCTTGTTTTTAAGTTGTGTGCAATTTTTATATTTGTTTGTTTGTTTTGGTGCAGTTTGTTGGGTGTGTGTGTGTGTCTGCGTGTGTGGGTGCGAATGTGTTTCTTTGTGGACTTGTTTGAAGTATCCTTGCGGTTATTTTTATTTATTTGTGTTGTTAACTTTTATTTTCACTATTTCTTTTATTTTCCTCTGCGGTTGTTTCGCTTCTACAATGATAATAAAAAATGCGTTATTTGAGAATATTAAAAGTACTCAAAAAATATGTAAAAAAATTCTTTAAACCTTAAAAATATTTGCTTTCAAATTGAGTTTTTAGAAAATGAATTCTTACCATATGGAAAAGTAAAAATATGCGAAATGTAAAAAAGAAACCATAAAAATAATCACATGCAAGAAAAGACTTGATGTAGTTCATTTGAACAACTGTTCTGAGATTACTTCTTTTTCATCTTGCCGAACCAAAAATATCGTTTTTAATTTTAGTTGATATCTTCAACCTAATCCAACCTAACATTTATTGTTTAAGGTGTAGAAGAATTATACAATGCTGAAACATGCAAAACAATTTTACGAAATTTTTGCCAAAAGCTGATTTACAAAGTATACATTTGTCAGGTACACGAGGTTTATGAGGCAAAAACGAGCATAAATGAGTGTTGCTATTATTTTATTTAGTTAAAGTTTTTAACATTTTACAAAATTAAAATTTTAATAAATTTTCCAAACAACGATTTTTTTTGCTAAAATTTAAATAAATGTATACCAGAAGAAGTCTCGTAATTATTGACGCTAGCAAAGCAACCAAGTTGATTGTCGTTACCGCATATCCTTTAAGAATATCCAGTTGTTGTTGTCTGCCTTCACCTGCGCTCGCAACGATTTACTTCTACTATAGAATAGTAAAACACTAACAAAGTCAGTTAACTTGTGGGTTGACTGTCGCAAGTAGTTCTAAACGTGGTGGGTGGGTGGTTGGGTGTGTTTGTTGTCGTCGGTGTACAGCAACGTGACTGTCGTTGTGTGTCTGACGCTGATGTTCGTGGTGGCACAAAAACGCTACAACAACGACAGACAGACAGACAGACAGACAGACAGCTAAAGCATCCAACCCAGCCACACAGCCAGTGTTTTGTGCGGAAGCGCGCCAGTTTGGCAAATTGGGATTAAATTGGAAGGTTTGACTTTTGTATTAAATTTAAGCGTATTTTACTATTTTTGTTGTTGTTGGTTGTGTGCGCGTAATTTTGTATACAGTAAGGAAATTAAAATCGAAAGGAGTCGCATAAAAACGAACGAACGAAGGAATAAACGAAAAAATGCAGAGATAAGATAAGCGCCGCCAGACACTCAATTTTTTAAGGATGCAACTCTTTGCTGCATTCACTTAAATTGTTGCTTTGTTTACTTTTAAACAAACAAACTTTAATATTGTGTTTTTTTTTGCTTGTTTTAATTTCATTTACCACTGCTAAACAAGCTTCAGAATTGATGTTTTAAAGTGGATTACTTTGGCCATTTCACGCGAGTTGAGTTTGGCAATTTGGTCAACTGCATGTTGTTGTTGTTGTTTGTTGTTGTTGTTAGCGTGTTTCCAATACGTTGGCCAATGTCCACGCATAAATGAAACAAATTAAAAATCATTCGACCATTAGGAAGAAATATTTTCCAATCATTTGGCGCAAATTAGTTAACGTTAATTGAACGGAATTGGTCGATTGGGTGTGTATGCAACTGCAAAACAACAACACCACGTTGCAATTGCAACAGTGCAACAACTGCATTTGTTTCATTTCGTTGGCATATGTTGTTGGCTGCTGTTGGCTGCTGCTGCTGCCTGCAATAAAAAATCATTGCAATTCATTAATTCGCAATTCGTTGATTTTAAATGTTTTTCCGGATTTCGGCTATGGTGGAGCACACACACACACACACGCACACACACGCACACATACGGACACATATTGCGCAGTTCATTGGAATTGCTGTCGATGAGTGTTGCTGTGTGTATATGCATGTTGTTGGTTGCCATATTGCCGCAACATTGGCGGCAATTTCCGTTGGCATTCATTGTTGTTGCTGTTGTTGTTGTTGTTGGTTTTGAATTGTTGGTGTCTGTTGTTTTTGTTATTGTTGTTGCTGGTAGTGTTATTGCATTCAAATGAGACTTTTCGGCTAATTGGTGACATTTAGCAAATGCAAAACCACAAAAACCAAAAATGAAAACACTGTCGGTTCGGCGTTAAGAGGCGTGGCAGCGGCACAAGGTTCTGTTTTATGCTCTCGGTACAATCGATGTGCAACTGTAATAGAAATAACAAAATTTATTTATTTATAGTTTTTGTTTAAATTTTATATAAAACATTATATACAAATCTTTTTCAAATACGAGTATTTAACAGTATTTTTTAAATACATTTTGACGCTTTTATATTTTATTTAACCAAAATCTGGAACTAACTAATAAAGCTCTTGTAAATTTTTCGTCAAACTCGTACTTTTTTCGTTTTTTTCCTGTGTACTTAGTCCGTCGTGTCCGTGTTTGGCCTAAAGCTATTTGCTTTCAACCAGAGATCATTGCCGTCCGCCGGCGCCAGCCATTTACAAATTCAACATACATACATACGCATTTTTTGCATTGTGTGCTGCAACACCAAAAATATTTCTGTTATTTTCGGCATTTCCACCCATCCACCATTCGATACATGTGTTGCATGTGTTGGTGCAACAGCTTGTTTTGTTTTAAAGCTGCTGCGTGGAAAATGCGATTTTATGAGTATTGCTCGTGTACGTTTTTTTTTTTTGGTAATACGCTTGAAAATTTATGTTAACGGAAGTAAAAATGTTGTGAGTCAGGCGAAAATTAAAGTTTAAATTTTAACTTTCATAAAAAATTGGTTGTTAAAAAATTGCATATTTATTACAATAAGTAAAAGTAATTTATATCAATATTTGTACTCTATAGAACAAATTATATGTATTACCTAAAAAATATTACTAAACTGTAAACCGAGCTTCAATTCACTTTAGCGTTTATTTAAAGAATGGCGGATTTACAAAATAGTGTTGCCTACGTTACTTTTATACAAATAACTTATATTAATAACAGGGCTGCGAACGTTCATAAGTTGGTAAAACTACATAAGGTTGCGTAAGTTGCACAACAGAAGTGATTTGACTAGGATTACAACTCGGCCAATCTGACAACTGATCGTCCTCGATCACTTATATAATAAAACAGAGTTATGCAAGTTATACAACCTTTTAACAAATTTGGCATATAATTTTATGTATTGCAAAATATATAAATATAATTAATATAACTTTAAAGACAAAAATTTGTTCACGTTTCATATAAATAATTTACGTCATCTTCGATAATGACATCTAATTTGTTAACAATGTTTTTATTTACCGTTTGTGGTAACAACCACTTTCTTATTCTATTGGCTTCAATAACACCATCATACGGCAGCTGCGTCAATTGACAATTTTCTATGTCACGGATGACGTACCGATCATTTCCTAAAACTTTATGTATGACATAAGGTCCTCTGTATTTCGGCACGAATTTTTTATTGGTTCCAATTACTGTATCCACGTTACGTATCACTACAAAATCACCAACATGGTATTCTTTGGCAACTTTGCTATTATTCAAAAAATGTTTCAAATTATATTCTTGAGACTTTGAAATTGCTTCCTCGGCATTGGAACGAATTTGTTCTAAATCTCGGCAGTTAACGTCGTTTTTACCGTCCAAATATTCCGTAAACTCGTCTATATAGTCACCGCGTTGTTCTACCCCAAATAATAGTACACTGGGAGAATTGTTAGTCGTGCTATGAGTAGAATTATTAATTGCGTATTCTACCTGCAAGAGCTTACTTGTCCAATCCGAATGATTTATCGGGTCACTTAGTTTCCCTAACATCGATTTAATTACTCTATTAACGCGTTCAACTTGTCCATTAGCTTGTGGAGAAGCCACTGCCACCTTTATATGCTGTATATTTCGTTTCATTACAAACTCGGCAAATTCTAATGACGTAAAGCAAGTTCCTCTATCAGAGATAATTCTTTTAGGTCTGCTGTAATAGCTAAAATATTTATCAAGAGCAGCATTAACCTCACGCGTACTAGTTGAGTTTGTTGGGTATAACTTGACAAATTTCGTAAAGGCATCAACTACTACCAGGATGTGTTTTCGTTTCGATTTAATTGACGGCAGTGGCCCAAAATGATCAATGTGAATAGTGTCGAAGGGCAACGGATTTTTTTTTATGTTGTATAAGTTTCTCTCCCGGGAACGAATCGGAGCGGCATACATAAGGCATTTTAGACAGCAACGAATAAAATTTTCAATTTTTCTTCTCATGCATGGGAACCAATAATGGGTCGTAAGTTTGTCAAAAGTTTTGTCACTAGCCTGATGTCCGATTTTCTCATGCACCAATCTAATAACATTGTCTTCCATTTCATTCGGGACATACAAAACTTTTCTTCCGTCTTCTTTTATTTTAAAAACAAGTCCGTCAATCAAATCAAAATCCTTAACAGTACCTTCTTCTATTCGACTACGTATGTTTATAATATCCTCATCCCTTTCTTGAGCTACCTGAATTTGAAAGTCAACATCGTTGGCATCTGTCACCGCCGCAATTTGGCATCTACTCAACGCATCTACATGGCTCATCGAAGCACCGCTACGATGTCGTATTACGTAATTATAATTTTCTAATTCAAGAGCCCATCTAGCTATTCGCGGATTTACTTGTTTTTTCTCTAAAGTCATGGTCAATGAGTTACAGTCCGATATTATTTTAAAGGGAATTCCCTCTAAATATACTCTAAATCTTCTTAGTGCATAGATTATTGCAAGTGTCTCTAGTTCAAAGCTGTGGTATTTGGCTTCGGCAGCTGTCGTCGTCTTAGAAAAGTATGAGAGCGGATGTAATTTCCCATTATTCTGCCTTTGGAGCAAAACGGCACCAAACCCGTGTGAACTGGCGTCACAATGTAATTCAGTTTCTTTCTGAGGGTGATATATTGCTAATATGGGTGCCTTCGTAAGTTTAGTACGTAATTCATTGAATGATTCCACACACTGCTCGTCGAAATTGTAATCTTCGGTTTTCTTTAATAAGTTTAACAGTGGTTTAGCAATACGTGAAAACGACTGAACAAATCGTCTGAAATATGAGAATAACCCTAGACAAGACTGCAGTTCCTTCCTATTGCCCGGCATTGGATACTTCCTAATAGCTGTTATATGTGACTCACTTGGTGCTATTCCGGAAGGGGAGACGGAATATCCTAAATATTCAATATTCTCATAACCAAACCGGCACTTAGAAATATTTAGTTTTAAACCGCGTTGCGAAACTCGTAATAACACCTTTTGTAACAAATTTTTATGTTCTGCAAAATCGGAAGTTGCCAACAGTATATCGTCCATGTATACAATAATTTTTCGATCGTCAATCAAATCCCTAAATATGCAGTTAATAAATCGTTGAAATACTGACGGCGCATTTTTTAATCCAAACGGCATTTTTAAGTATTCATACTGCCCACTAGGCGTAACGAATGCAGTTAACGGAATTGATTCTGGGGATATGCTAACTTGATGAAACCCACTCTTCAGATCCAAAACCGAAAAAACTTTTTCCCTTCGAGATATTCTATGCAGTCGTCTATTAGTGGCAATGGATAGTTATCCCTAACAGTTATTTTATTAAGACCCCGGTAATCAACGCACAAACGTACCTGTCCATTCTTCTTTTTTACCAGAACTATAGCGGAAGCATATGGCGAATTGCTAGGGCGTATTATTCCGTCTGATTCCAACTCCTTCAAAATTTCTTGAACCTTTCCACGCTCTGTAAACGACAGGCGTCTAGGCGAACAATAAAAAGGAATGTCCGTAGTCAAATGAATTTTCATTTCGTACTTTAAAGGATCGACTCGCATTTTACTATTTCTTCCATAAGAATCTAAAATTATTTCCTTAAGTTCGGCACGGAAAAGTTTTTCTAGTTTGAAATCGATATCAAATTCTTCAACGTCAGAAGCAATATTAATATTAAATATATTCGGCACGTCACAGATTTCATTACTTTTGAAATCACATTCTACATTAAAAGATTCAGCAGCCATAACGGATGGTGTTATCTTTCCATTACATTTCATATTATCGGTTTTCAATAAATTATGTTGACCTAAAGCTGACAATAAATTAATTGACAAAGGATTGCAAGTTTTTGTTTTTATTTCGACTTCATTTATTTTCATTAAATTCTTTTTATTGTATCTTAGTACAGTTTTATACAGCTTAATGCTAAATTTCTTTAAGAAATCTCGCCCCAAAACAACAGGCATTAACATGGCCTCATCAGGCAAAATATTTATTTTTAATAAATGACATTGATTTTCGAACCTAACTGCGCAGTCAATTTCACCCAGAATCTCGAGTCTCCGTCCGCCCATGCCTCTGTAATTCAATAGCGGCATAGTCGATGGATTACGGAATTCTTTCGGGACACAGCTATTCTTCACGAAACTAATTGGACTACCGGTGTCAAAAAGAGAAAATATTTTTATATAACTTGCAATTCCCTGTCTTACATCAAAAGAAATACTCACTAAATTAAGAGAACTCAGGCACCGGGTTGGGCTTTCGTCCCCAGCAAATTCGTCAACGGCAGCGGCATGTCGTGCAATGATAGCCTTAAGTTTTTTCTTCGGATTATTGCATTGCTGGTGATGATGACCTACTTGCCAGCACCGGAAACATGACCCGTTTTGGCGCAACTCGTAAGGACATTTCGGCTTCATGTGCCCCAACTCTGAGCAGTTGTAGCACCGAACAGCGTCGCCAACGGCTGGCCTCGGCACTATTGAAAGCGGATTGGAAGCGTCAGGAACAGCGGCCGAGGCATGACGAACGGCAGGATATCGGACAGCGGAAGCAGCGGAAGTTGCGTTGCGAGAAGAAGTAGTGCCAGGCAATTGTTGGAGGTAGCTTCGTTCGTAGCGGCTAACCAGCTGCTTCAATTCAGCAATCGTCCTGGACCCCATCAGCAGACTGACATTCGACACATTTCTGCCTATGCCTTCAATTATGAAGCCGATGGTTTCCGCCTCGCTAACATCGGACCGCTTCGCTAAAGCCTGCATGGTGAGGATGTAGTGGTGCAGCGACTCCTCATTTTTATGCCACCGTCTGCGTGCCATCATCTGGTAAACGTCATGACGGCTGACAGCAGAACCAAATTCGCTTACGAGCGCACGCTTCAAGCTGGAGAAACTCGTTGCCTCTCCCGTCCGTAGAATTAGGCGCGCCGTACCGGTCAGCGACCGACGAAGGCTTAGAAACCTGAACTGCTCTCCGGCATTTACAGTGTCCATAATTTCGTCGAAGTCGCGAAGAAAATCATGGACCGAGTGCGTCACATCGTCGGCTCCAAATTTCGGAAGGGCGTGCTCGACTTCGCTGAAGTCCGGCCGGTGTTCATTTTCTCGGCGCGACGGCGGCGGCGTGCCGCCTTCCAATTCGGCGATTTCTTTTTTCAGTTGCAAAATTTCTCTCCGTTTTCTAAGCATTTTCAGCTCCTCGTCAATCGCAGTGCTAATGGCCTCATCACCGGCGGCATTCAAAATGGCGTCTTCTCGCAAAATGGCAGCGAATGGATCGTCATCGGCGGCGTCAGCGTCGGCGGCAGAACTAACGGCTCCCTTTTGCCGCGTGGCATTAACGGCATCGGCAGACATAACGGCACATTTTTGCAACTTGGCATCGTCATTATTGGCAGTCACGGACCTTGTAGCAGCGCCCTTGCCTTTATAAACGGAATTTGACGGCATTAAGGCGTCCACCAAAAGGTTCGCCTTAGCGGCATTCGCGGCAGCAAAATGCGAAACATCAGTGCCAGATACGCCTTCCTCGAAACCCAAAAAATCGTCTTCCGGCGAGCACCTTGTACCGCCCTCGGTTTCGTCACCTGCGACTTCATTGTCGGTAGCCTCGATTTCGAGACGCTTCAGCTCGTATAGGTTCTTCAGCTGCGCCAAAGTAGCCGTCGGCGAGAAGTCCACGTCCATGGCCAGCAGAGCGTCTATAAGATTCTGCTTGGTAGCGCGACTCGACATTTTGTGTAATTTAACTTTTCTTTTTTTAAATTGGCCTTAGGGAATTTCACCCCACATCTGATTTGTAAACCGAGCTTCAATTCACTTTAGCGTTTATTTAAAGAATGGCGGATTTACAAAATAGTGTTGCCTACGTTACTTTTATACAAATAACTTATATTAATAACAGGGCTGCGAACGTTCATAAGTTGGTAAAACTACATAAGGTTGCGTAAGTTGCACAACAGAAGTGATTTGACTAGGATTACAAAACGAATTTACTCTCATTTGTAAGTCGAAATAAGCGTTCGTTTCGTTTAAAAAACGTTTCGTTTGGGCATTAAAAGACTCTAATTTGATTATCGCCGCCAAACGAAAGCAGCTGATTGATACATGCTGATAATGTAACACGAAAAATAATGCCAAAAGTTGACGAATACTTATTTATCGTTTTATATGTATTTTATTATTCTACAGTATAAGTTAATAGAAGATTGTTTCTCTAAACCACACTCTGATACAAACACGAGTCAAGTATTTAAGCGTCCATCTCACAACAACGTATTAACCGCTTTCGACTCAATTATCCTACGTCATACGTTCTACGTTGCCGTGCGCAACAAATCTTGTCAACCACTTGAAACTTAATTTCGAAATTGGCAACTGGTATACGCTCTGTAGTTGTGCACTCTCCTACAACTAACCACATTTCCGCAGCTGAAGTTGTCTGTCAACTGCTTCGTTTACTTCCACACGATTGCCAGCAATTACCAAAAAAAAAATGCTAAAAGAAAAGAAAACATTACCGAACTTTAGACAAATGCAACAACTTGCGATACTCGTGCTAGATACATTTACTCGCATCTACATATCTGTTGATGTATGTCGTCGCTTGTGTCGAAATCGGTAAAATCTGAAGACAAGCGTCTTTCGTGTTGTTGTTTAAAATGTTTTTGTTTTTTTGCTGGAAATTTTCTTTGCCAACTGCACTTGAGCTGAACTTCTTTTTTGTGATTTTTCGTATTTTCATAAAGTTGCTTTTCTCTGCCTTGCAGCTAGTGCGGCGGAGAACGAAGAGAGGGAAGCGTGCTGAGCATGTGCCATGAAATCCTTTAAGCAGTACGCTTCGAAAACAACAACAACAACAACAACACAAACGCGCTGAATGTAATCTTAGACGTCATGGCTTTCAGACCGTTTAGGAGTTATCCTGCGGAGGCGCTCGTTGCCTGTTGCACATTCTTGACTTTTTCTCAGTTTGTATTTTCTTATATTTTCCTTTGCCTGTGGAAAACTGACAGAGTAAAATGTTGTGTTGACTTCGTTTTGACATGTTGCCGCTTTCAAATGGTTTTTAGCGTCTTAGCATCGTCGCCACTGCTGCCTCTGTTTCCGTGGCTGCTCTTGGCCGCCAGCAGCGTATTTTTCAATTTCGCTTTTCCTACTTGAGGAAATCTGAGCGAGCGCTTGGGCAGGAAAGTTCAAGCAGCTGCAGGCACAAATGCAGAAAGTGTGTGAAACAGTGCTCGACAAAAAAATCAAACACTAAACAATATTAGGAAATATTTTACTAATAAATGGAAACAACAAAACAAGTGAATATACAATTTTATATATGTTTGGTTCATAATATTTGTTATACATATGTATGAACAATATATAAAATAAAATTTAGATTTACCGGACACGTGTGTTCCATTCTGTCTAGCACTGTAAAGACACACACGAATACACCCACAGCTATTATAATAATAATATGCGCTTTGGGTAAGCTTTGCCAGACTTTGGAGTAGTCTCGCACACACGCCCAGCCCAAATGCCCGTCTTATGTCGTTGTTGAAGAAGTCTAAAGTCCTTAAGCAATTTCCTTATGTTGTTTCTTCAGTTGCTGTTGTTGTTGTATTAGTATGCGGTGTGTTTGTCCTGTCGTCCCTATTTCACTTTGTTTACGTTTTTTCTTGTTGACGGCGGCGACCTTTTCCAGTGTTTTCCCAGCGATTTCTGGTGATTTTCTGCAAGGGATATGCTGCACTTTTTTTTGTCTTCCAAACTTCATTCACAACAAATAAAAATAAATAAAAAGAGAAAAAAAATGTCCACGACAAGCGTGAAAACTCCTTCGAGTGGAAAATTTGCTTTTGATCTCCCACTGTTTTTTTTGTTATGTGTTGCCGAAGGAGTTCTGATCTGCTGCTGCGCTTCTGTTGCTTCACTCGTCGTCTCGAGGTTAACTTTTGTCTACCGTTGCGGCGGCTGGATCCTTAAGCATGTGTCTGCAAATTCAAATCAAGCTCATGTGCACGTATCCTCCCATCTCAGTTGTTGTACGACATCACCGCATGTGGTCATAATACCAAATTTTTTGGTTTCCGAAATCCTTAATTTCGAAATTGGTTCCATTTTGTATAATCTTCCATTGATCTAATCCTTCAAATTGGACAGTAATATTCATTTATCATAAAAATTTCCTTTTATAATAATAAATAAAAAAGAAGAGAACAATCTCAAAATTAAAAAATTTGGTTTTATGTCGTTTAGGGTTATGTGCAGGCAATCTGTCTGTCTGCATGTCGTGCTACAATTTTTTGTTGTGACCATCTTTTATTTTTCTTGGCTTTGCGAAGCATCTTCGTGTTCTGCCGCTTCGCTGTGGCTTGGGTTGGGTGTTGAAAAGAAAACAACGCTTGACAAGCAGAAGCAAACCGAAAGACGCTTATAGATATAAATCTCAATAATCGTTTATCATGACGACGGTGGTCCTTTTCTTTAGCGTCTCATTTTTTTTTTAAGGTATTCCTACTGCAACGCTGCTGTCGCTACGTTGCTCGTCGTCGGCAAAAAGGTAAACTCAGGCAAATTGGTATGCACCTTTTTCTCTTTACTTTTTTTTGTCTTGTTTGCTTAAATTTTTTTGCTTTCGCATTCTAAGCTTAAGTTAAACATTTGCCACGTCTTCTGAGCGTTTAACAATAATCAAGATGAATTTGTTTGTTGTCAATTTTACGCTTTAATGAAGGGCAAACAATCTCAATCTCGATCGAAAGTCGAAGCAGAGTTGACAGAACCGATTGTAGTTCGATAGTGCCAGCGGGTGCGTGTGTTGAAACAGAAGATACTTTATTTTGTGGGATGACTGCAACTTTTACGCTTCACTTGGAAGATTTTTAGATTTTTAAATGTTAATAAAATTTTAATAAAATAATAAAAATTTAAATGAAAAATTAAGTCATTTTTATGAGGACTTACAAGAGCGAACTTCTTTGGGCAAAAAATGAGAATTGCTTCAATAGAATAGTCTGAAAGAAGAGAGAGAAAATTAATATTAGTAAAAGGTGTATTAAAATAGTTGTAGTTGCTATTTTTTAGATCTATAAATAAATCCTGAAAATTATCTTTGCTAAAATTCAAGTTCCAATGCAGACTTCACCACTTCCTTAATGTCTACCCAATCTACTATTTTACATTCCTTAACATATTATAGTATATACTTGTCAAACTAACAGCCTAACAGACGCTGAAGCTGCTTCATTGTTTCCCCCAATGTGAGTTCATACAAATTTGCACTACCAATTTCGGCGCTCGAGGCACCACCGACCGACCGCATCCTCCATTAAAGCAACTCCCTTTGTGCTGAACTGCTGCTAAATACCTTCGACAATCGTTGGCCGTGTCAGTAGGCATACGCACGTAATTTGTTAATGATATTTAAATAATCAACAACGTCATCAGCAACGCATAATCAACATTAAAATAAACGTAATCAGCATTCAGTATCGGTATTCATGGGGCTTAGAGTGTGGCAACAATGCTCAACATGTCGCACTCAATACACGGAGAGAAACAATTTTTAGTCTTGGTTGATAAAAATTCCATTTTAATATTTTAATAAAATGTGTTTAATATAAACAATTAAATATTTAAACAACCTGGTAGAGTGGCTTCAGCTTTTTGCTATAGCTTTATATTGTATTTGTTCGAATTTTTCTCACCGTGCATCATCGGCTGTGGTAGCATCCACATGCGACAACAGGCGGCCGCAATACACGCGGGACTTGCGTGAGTGTTGCGAGGTTCAACTCCTCCAAATTTTCGCCGTCACCGAAAAATCTACAAAACACTTTGCTCCCTTTGCCTGGCGGCGGCGCTGCTACGTGCCGTGGCACATCCGCCACAGCAGCAGTAGCAGCAGCAGGAGGGCGAGGAACATGACCTCGTCGCCGACACGCGCAAATGCTGGCAGTAATAACAATAGGCGGCGGTGATGATGGCGGTGGCGTAGTGGCAACATTATGCGGCATTGAAATTAATTTTGCTTATTTGTGCTGATGTTAAAATTAAATGAAATTAAATTAAATCGCATCCAAGTGCGTTCAATGGCAGCAAAGCAGGAAAAGCAGGCAAAGAGCCATTTTCATTGTTTAGTTTTCGTTGGCGGTTAAAAGGCGAACATTTTTGTTGTGCTTTTAAAATAATTGTTCTCTCTTTTTTTATAAGTTTTTGTATTCGAAATAATATTAAAATGAGTTATTCTGTTTTGTTATAGAAAACTTCATCTTTAATTTAAATGAATTTTTTTTTAAATATATTTCAGAAACTTTAATTTTCTAAATTAAAATTAGATTAAATTCTGTCCAAGGTTTAAATTGACTTTATAAAGTAAAGTAGTGGAGGTGGATGGTTGTGTACGCCGCGTGTTCTCATACTGCTCTACCTATACTCTTATGTGTATATTAACAAAAACACATGCACATACACACATATGAAGGTATATATGTATACAAATGCGTTGTAGCCGCATTAATCAGATTATGGCCAATTTAAAGCAATACACTCGTCTGCATTTACTTGTGCTAATTATATTAATAGGCCTGTCAGTTCAACCGGTCGTCCTGTGTTCTACTGTCTCCTGTTTCTCTATAATTTGTAATTGTAAATATATTTACATATAAATTCGTTTGTTTGTTTGTTTGTACCAATTCTTCTATTATGATTATTATTATTATTATAATTGTACAATTTTAAATGATTTATGTGCTTGAATATCCTTGACAAACGAAAACTGTCAACCTCACAAAATAATAAAACAAAATACATTGTAATTATGTGCTTTATTACCCTGGTTCCGCATTGTTACGCAAATTTCAATAAAAGCCATGTTACACAAGAGTAACAAGGGAACAGAAGAAAGAAGAAAAAAATTAAAATGGAAAAAGAACACATTAAATAATTGCCGCTTTTGTCAGGAGCGGTTCGAAAAATGAAGCCATAATGTCGTGAAATGATTACACGTTGGCATGATTTTTAAGGGCAGTTTGTGAGGTTGTTCGTGGTGTTTTGAATATTTGACAGGTTCTTTTATCTATAAAAAAATTATATTATTTGTTATTATATTTTAAACATTGTTATTAGATGTCTCATGACTATCAACTGCTTGCTTGAGCTATGTCAACACTAACGCAAACGTTTTCCCCAGAGTTCACGACATCCTGACGACATATTTGAAGGTTTTTATTGTGTGCGCCTTGAGTGAAAGAAGAAGACAGTTTACCACACAAAAAAAAAAAGAGACGGCGTCTTCTAAATTTCATCCTCCCCTAACCAAAAAAAAAAACAAATTTAAAGGATCTCGTTTACAAAGCAGGATAATTAAGTCATTTCGTGTGCTTACGTTGATGATAAATGTGCGACGACCGACAACCGCCGCTGACAACGATAATTATTATTTACACGCGCACACACAAAAATATGTCTACTTCCGGTAATGGCATATCTATGATAAGCATACATTAGAGTGGTTTTAAAAATAAAAAAATGAATTTAAAAAAAAATGTTTGCCACTTTTGAGATTATATTTTATTAAGTTGAGCTATTTCTATATTAAATAGTAATCAATAAACTGGTTTTTACTCTTGAATTTAGAAATTAATATTGTATTTTAAATGTTATTGTGATGTTTCGAAACCAGTCTAGGGCTTACGCATGCTTTTGTTTGTTTATAAAGAGCGTCGGTAAAAACATTTTTGCAATTTAAAATTCAAATTTCATAACGTGTTTTATGTCTGTCTGGCTGTCTGTCTGTCCGTTGTCTGCTTAGGTCCTGGAGCTATTTTCATCAGTGTGCGTGTATGTTGTCACTGTAGTCGTCAATTTCAAATTACCGCCAGTCATTTTGTCTGTCAGTTTGTCAGTGTCTGTGTCTATATTCAAATAATAAATGTCACATTGACATTTCGGTCTATGGCTCTTTCCCACTCTCCCTCTCTCTCTCTCTCTCTCTCTCTCTCTCTTCCCCTTTTACTGTGTTTCTGATTCTGTTTCTGTGATGAGAAATTTGTTGATTAATTGAGTGCGTGAATTGATTTCCACTTGTGGTTACATTTGATTTCCGCCTGCAGCATTTGTATCTGTTCGGCTGTCTGTGTTTGTATTCATCTTTATGTGTGTGTGTGTGTGTGTGTGTGTAGCAAATTGTACATATGTTTGAGTGTGTGCGACATGCTGTAATTGCGTTTGACTGTGCTTCGTCGCAGTGTTTAGGCTTTCAATATGGCTGCCGTTGCCGCGCCGCCTCCAGTGCTGATAATCTCATTTATGTGATTATGAATGTAATTGGATTTTACTTACTCATCTCTAATTGTAATTCGCATAAAACAAAGCAGATAAAGAGATCAAAAAAACAAGCGTTTAGTGTGAGACAGCAGCGCGAACGAAAAATGTTTGCATAAAAGTAATAGAAATAGAATAAGAAGCAAAAATTAGTCGCGGCCATGATTTGTGTTCGATGGAGAAAGTGAGGATATCAACAAATTAAGGGAATTAGAATCAATAAACATTATTTCCAATTATGCCCACAAATCGTCAAGGACCTTCTGCTGCCGGACATTGCGAAATAAATATTCATTTATAGTTTAATTTTATAAATAATTCTTCCTTAAAATTTCAAGTTTACCTGCAAAAAAATTCCACTTTAGCTTGCGCTTAATGCTCGCAGCCAAGTCAAGCTAAAAATCAGCTAAAACCGAAAAAGTAAATAATTCACTTAAAATCAAATAAAATTTAATTTACTTTCAACGGAAATGCACACAGGACCACTTATGCTCGCAATGAACCTGACTTCCTGTTTGGAACGCCGCCATTCACCCAACCGCACAACAAGAAAACAAAGCTACACGTAGCAGCAGCGCTGGCGCTATAGCTACTGGAACAACAACAAAAAAAAAGAGGAGAAAAAAATGTAAACGCTCCCTTAAGGTAGCGCTTTTGCATGTTTATGTCGTTTGCTATTATTGCACTCACTTCGTTTCTTGCCTTTCCCTTCCGCTGTCGACTGTCTCAGTGCTGTCCTTTTTGTTTTTTTTTTGTTTTTTTGCCATACATTTTTATTTAGTTTTTTTGTTGTTGTTAATTTTTTGTTGCCGCTGCTTGTCTAGCGCAAAGTTTTAACAATAACATTGAATAAAGGACTTTCCTCGATCTTCCCGCCCGCCAACGTCGACGGATGACGACCAAAGTTGCCAGCACTCTGCAAAACGCCATTTAAGACAAAAAAAGAACGTAGCGAATAAAAAGAAAGCCAACAGGTGACCATGCGAACGCATTGAATGACGACTTCGCCTTCCCAGTGCCACGCCCATACAATCAACTCAAAGCAGGACACTGGCAAAGCGTGAAGTCGTCGGTTGCGCTATATAAATACACAATTGGATCAAGATGACCCTCTGCTCTATGGCTATTGCGCGAATGCTTTGCTGCACGCCTTCGAATATCCTTTTTGGTTATCCTTTGGCGTTGTATTTTTTCACAGTGTCTCAGCTCAGCTCATTTCATCAAAGTTAATTTATCTGTTTCAAGTGCTGCTCGGGAGTTAACTTTTATTATTGTTTATTTGTACAAGGAAGGGGGTGGGGTCTAGGGTAGAGTAGAGTCAGTTGGAACCGAATGCCGTACAAATGTTTGTGTTGGCATTTTAGTGTGGTTGGTATCCTTTTTAATGTGCTTCTTCGTTCGTTTTGGGGTTTGTTTTTATTTCAACTTTATTTTGCTTTTATGCTTTTGTTGTTTTTTCCTTCTTCTTCTTCTTTTTGCTGTTGTTGTTTGAACCTTACCTTAGCTAAGCTGCTGCCCGAGGTTGGACCAGAAAAAAGAATAATGTGAAATTGGTAAAGTTAAAGAATCGTAAAAAAGGATTTACTCTCCTCAAAGGTGGACACGAATAAAGTAATAAAACAACAGCCAGCACAGTGCTTTGTCCTCGTCTGTCCTGTCCCGTTCCGTTTCGTCTCGTCCTGTTGGTTCTGGGTATTTTGTCAAGCGTCGTTTGGGTTTTGGAATGCGACAACGACTCGAGCTCTGAACGAGAGCGAAAATAAACGACAGGGCAACACATAATCCCGCTGCAAGACAATTTAATTCAATTGATTCGAAATGATTTAAATATTGCGGTAAGCTCCTCTGCGACTCTCAGAGCGTAGTGTGAGTGGGCGCTGTTCTATGGTGTTCATTGCCGGATCAGTGAGTGCGGTTGGAGTGTTTCAGTGGCGATTTAATAATTTGTGCTGGGAATACGGAATCAGTTAGGTACAAACTCTTCTTAAGCACTTTTAGTGTACGGGTATTACCGTGTAGGGAATTTCTGGTTGTATTTGTATTTGTTTTATATTTTGTATAATCAGGACAATGATTTGAAAAATTTTGAAGTTTTATCTCGTGAAAATCTCCTCGAAGTTATTAGAAAATCAAGGAATTATTAGTAAAAAAATACAAAAACACTTAAAAGAATATAATTAATGTTTCGAGAGATTTCTTACAAATTTTTATTTGAGTCGAAACGTATCAAAGTCGTCTAAGTCAGTGTCAAAAAACTTCTTATAATTTCCATTATCTGCCTAAAATTGCACCTGAACAGTTAGTTTCAAAATTAAGTTTTATCAATTTCCGACGGCAACCCCAACAAATCACACAACTGCTCGATGCCCCAAGCAAAAATAGCAAAAACAAATGAAAACGAAGCGAAAGGTTCATAATAATTTCCGCATGACTTCATCTTTTTAATGCGACCGCAGGAGCGGGCGCGAGAGAGCCGGGAGTGCGAGCGATACACATGAGCTGACATAAATAATGTCAACCAGCGACCACGGGCAATCAAAACAACCAACAACAACAGCAGCAACAACGACAACGACAACAACAGTAAACAATGAAGCTGCATTTTAAATAAATTTACCTTTTTTGGTAAATTAAACATGCAAGTTTTTGCTATTGTTGTTGTTAGTTTTGTATGTGCGTGTGTGTGTGTGTGTACGAATGATGACGTTAATAATAAGTTGCACAAGAGATAAACAAACACACACATACCAACACACATATGGACAGACAGACACCACCAAATTACCACTACATTTGCATAAACAAATTTTACATTTTACTACATACCAAACTGAAGAACGCTCTCGCAACACTTCACTCGAAACTCCAAAACAAACCAAAACGAAACGAAACGAATCGAGTGAACGCATGCAACGGATGTTAAATAGCAACAGCAGCGCCAGCAGCAAACAGTGGCAACACTGACAACCGACAACCGGCAGCTATATTGCCTTGCCCACTGCTCGCAATTTAAGCGCATTTTACGCACACACTAACCAAAACATTTTCACGTTACGACGAGTACACCTTTTCATTTGTGGGGCTGCCTGGCTGTGTACATGTGAGTTTGTATCTGACTGCCTCTGTGTGCGTATGTGTGTGTGTGTGTGTGCTGTTGGGTTTGTATGAAATGTCATAATTTATGTACAATTCCTATCAAAATTAAAACCGCACTAAAACCAAAAGTTAATATTTGTCTTTTACATTGTAAGCCACAATTAATTTGGCATTTGTAAAGTTTTGCTGTCGCTTCATGTTGTTCGCTTGCTTGTTGGTTTGTTTGTTTGTTCGTTTGTTTCCTATTAGTGTTGTTGTTGTTTTTTTACTGCCGCATGTGTCTTGGTTATTGTTGGCTTTTGTTGCTTGCTGCTCGACTCGTACTCTTGTTTGCTAATGTGATTTGTTGGGTATGCGATTTTACGTGCAGTTTACCAAAATTTGTTTTTCGGTGTGTTGGGTAACTAAAATTTATTATCGAAAATAAGAAATCTAAATCTGCTAAGTCTAGTTTTGATATTTCGTCTTTTTTTATGACTGAATAATTTATATGATATGCTTCTAATAAAAAAAAAATCAGAACATTCCAGTTGATCGCTTAGCTTATTCTAATTGTAAACGAGATGCTCACAATCTTATCTCTTTTTGTTAAGTTTTAAATTTAAAAAACTTCGTTATTTAGATCTCAATAAAATTTTCAAGTAAATTCAATCTTAATTTTACTGATTCGGTTTGTTCAAGAGTTTGTTCTATTAAATTTGTGTCCCTTAAGTTAATACGACTCTAGCTTCCATTGCGTTCCCCGGCACAGTTAGCAATTTGATTACATTTACTGCTGCCTTTGCTGTTTTCCTCGGCTTCTAGGCAGCTTCTTCTCGCTTCGACCTCCGAGAGAACTTTGTAATAACAATAATTAAGTTGTCTAATGGAAATTTCAGGCGCATTTCACAATAACATCATTAAAATGTAATAATAATATGGCAACAGCAACAACAACGATAACAACAACGACAACGGTATAGAGCAACACGCAAGCAAGCAAACATTGCCGCAATCTGAACCTTTAAGGTTCATAAAAATCATCGTTATTCGAAAAAAAGAAACACAAGAAAAAAAAAAATTATATACCACTCGGCATTCGAGAGCGCTACCTTCTAATTTCCCCACAAGACAAGATACCAAAAGAAGGAAAAAAAAAATAGAACGAAATCCTTAACTGAACTCCAAAAAGGACACGAAGCGTCATCGTCGTCGGTGATGAAAGCTGCTCGACACAAACGCTCCTTAAAACTACTTATTTCAGCTAACCCAAAAAAAAAAGAAGATGGAAGGAAGAAGTCTTGGCTTCGGCTTCCAAAACTTATTTTATCCGAATACCCCCGGGGGTAAAATAAACAAACAAATAACGCCGAGGAGGCAAGTGAGGAGCAAACAAACGAAAGACATCGTTCGTCGCTTTTAATACGCTTTGAGAGTGCTGTGCGCACCACGCCGCACCGCACCGCAGCGCGCCAGCCAAGCCGGGCTAAAATGTTATCACTTTACCAAATTGCTCATTAGCACGTGCTAATATGGTATTTGCTTCGTACCGCACCTTTTGCACAACCCCGCCCCCTGCCACTCGCTTCCCTCAATGGGGAGCTGCATTCAAAAGATGCGAACCCAAAAGCCGAAAAAACAACAAAAAAACAAAAATAACTGAGACAGGGAAAGGAAGTTTGTGCGAATGTGAAGTACACTGAAAGTAATATAATTTTTTTTATAGTTTTAATTCTTTAAATAATTTTACTAACTAATATGAACGAACTTTTTTGTAGCTTTGAGAATCAATTTATTTAAACAAAATCTCATTAATCTAAATTATTTCAACAATTGTTCATAGATACAAAAAATAGTTACAAACAGAGAAAATATTCCAAAACTGTTTTGGTCTCAAATCGTATTTAAATAATTTCTAAAGCAGTTTTAAATGTTGTACGGTTTCGTTGCGAATACGTGGCGAACTGCCAAAAGCTGTAAATGCTTTCATATAAGAGACCCCGAACAGTAGAGAGAGCGAAAAGTGAGAGCACAAAATGTTTGGATTTTGACTGTTGTCGTTTTCGAATTGCAGCTGCGTATTCGCGGCGTCAAAAATCTAAACACTGCTTTAAAATTTAAATATTTTAAAAATCGTAATAAAAAATAAAAGTGAAATTTTTCAAAATAAATTTTCCAGTGTACATTTTTGGCACTTCTCGCACTGCGGCAAATTCGGAAGCGGTCCAAAAATGTTGGCATATTTTATTTTCATTTCCTGTGCAACGTAGCGTAGCTGTTGTTTTTAGCCGCCGGCTGCAATTCTCTTCAAAATTCAACAAAAATTTGGTTATTTCGTGAGGTGCTTGCTTGGAAAATGCGCACCCACCCAACCCAATATCCAACCGACTGCTTTTTAAGGGCCCACCCGGCAAGGGTGTAAGTGCTGGCAGGAGGGTGAAAGTGGCAGCAGACGAAGGCAAATTTTCGGTAGATGCAAGCTTCAAAGAATATTATGAGTTTTAAATTGGTGTAAAGAGGCGTTTCGCAATTTTGTCATTTTGCAAATGGGCGATAAGCAACAACAGCGCCAGCAAAAAGCTCTTCCTTAAGCGGATTGTACACAGCAAAAAATAATTTTCTTTTACAACAAATATTTTTGTAAAAACGAAATTTATAAATTTGGTAGACTTATATTATTTAAAATTGATTCAATGGGCGCCTTTAAAAAAATATTAAACTTAAGTAGAATTATTCTCTTTAATGGTTAATTGTTTCTATGTGCATACAGGATAATTGGGTGTCGCAGTGGTGTCGTCGCGGCGTCGCTTAAGCTGCATGTGTGAAGTTCTGCGGAAAAGTTAAATCTTTTTTCAGACGCAGATAAGTGGCAACAAAAGCGCTTCGTGTGCGTCGAGTGTTAATTTCATATGCGTTTAATTATTTCGAAGGCAAGCGTGGCAATATTGTACAACGCGTTGTTTTGTTATAATTTTGCAGGATAATATGTTTAATAAGTTTGTCTCTTATGGAATGTAATAAGGAAGAATATAGGTTTTTTGTTTGAACAATTTCATATCAACAAATATTTTTCAATTGCAATTAATACGGTAATTAAAGCTATAAATGTTTTGGAAATATGCCTAAAGTGTACAAATTTCAATTCGATACGATCGAAGCGGACTTTACTATAAATATCGGCCCTTAAGAATTGTTTTAAAAAAGTTTTTCTTTAGTTTGGAGATTGATTGAAAGCAGTCGAAATGGTAAGAAAGCCAAACAACTTTGAATTTTCTTTGCTTCCTTACTTGGTTGTTTAATATTTGTTTTTGCAGAAGTCGTTTCTTAAATTGTTGTTGTGGCTGGCCATTGCCGCAGCTCTGAGTTTGCAGGTGGCAAATCGACCTTTAATCAGAAGAGGCTAAAAACAACGCCTAAACGTAGATAATTAAAAAAAGTAATCCATGACTTGTTTATGACAAATATTTTTGGATACTGAAAGTCTTCAGTTTAAAGAATTTAACTTGGAAAATAAAAACGAAATTTTTAAAAGAACATGTTAAGATTTAAACTGCATAAAAATGAAAATAAAAAAAATTTAAATTGATGTTTTACATATAGAAAAAGGCGCATATTTTAAAGAAAACACATACAAATTTAAATAAGGGCTCATAATTTTATAAGAAAAAAACGTAAATTTTTATAGTCCCAGAAATTATTATTCTCGATTTTTCTTCATTAGAAAGACTCTTACACTAAAGTCATAAATAATAGAGCTCATAATTGTCCATAGTCATAATGGCTTCCTGTGCTATATGCAAATATTTGTATACGATTTTGTTCGTATGTATGTATTTAATATGTACGAGTATGTAAGTGTGCATTGATTTTCTGCATATGTACAAACATATTTGTAAAGCAAACGAAAAGGTGTCTTCAGTCAACAAACAAAATGGCCCCTAAAGGATATTTTAGAATACCTACAAACATACACATACAACACTCACATACACACACATAGGCATGCACGCACAGAGCCAGACAAATATCACTTTTAAAAGTACTCAGTGGCATGGCATGGCATGCTGACACAGCAGCAGCTCAGAGTAAAACTCAAATTGAATTTAATATAATTAAATATGACCATAAATTACTAACAAACTAATTAAATTGTTGGCCAATAAATGCACACACATACACACGAGGACGCGCACACAGACGAATACATACACTTACAGCTGCCAGCACAAAAATAGTGACATAGTTTTTCCAAATAACTCAATTAATTCTGCGGAAAGTGCAATAATGCTGCAACCCTGGCAGCACGCATGTTGCATGCAACAGTTTTAATCGAACACGCCGCAGCTGCCGACGCTGCCGCAGCAGCATGCCACAAAAGCAGTTAATGCGGCACAAAAACACAAAACCCCTAAACTCACTTAATGTCGTTTGCCGCAACGGATAACAACACCAACAACGACAACAATGAGTGCATCATCAAGCAGCGATGCTGCGGCACTAATCTAATTGTTGTCGCAGCAATGCCTGCCACTTTGATGCATGCCGCCGCCACAACTGCATTTGATGAAATGCTAACTAAAGTAATTTGCAATACAGTAATTGCATTAAAGACAGCCAGGACAGCCCGCCGAACCGGCCGCCCGTTTGACTAAATGTACAAAGTGCTGCCAATACTGTTGCCGCATGCCGCAATTACTGCCTGCCTGCCTGCCTGCAACATGCGCTTCTGTTGCTGTGCTACTATTTAAAGTTAATTTGTTGGTTTTTCAAAGCGACGCTCGCCTCTTCAGCTTGACATTGGCTTTGGCTTTGTCTTTGTTTTTGTTTTGTCAATGACACTAAAAGCAAAACTTTTTAATTCGATCGCAAGAATATAATTTTTTTAATTGCATTTGGCTACGCAATATTTTAGCACCGTGTTTGGAATTGTTTCCAATGTTGCATTTAATGTTGCATACTTACGTGCGTTGGAGTTTGTTTGTGAGTAAATGTAATTAAGGAGGCTTACAGGCTTTTAAGTCGACCTTAGATGATGTGTAACTAAATTATATCGTATAATTTGGTCTTCTTAATAAATAGTAAAATTATAAATAAAGGCTAATTTGATATCTGAACGATTTTAATATAAATGTATGTATGTCATGTCGTGACATCTTTAAGGAAAGAATGGAACTCACTTAAAAGAAGACAACAAATTTTGTTTTCTTAGTAATTTAATTTATTTGAGTTAGGACTCTTTAACTTAACAGGTTGAAATATTTTGGTAACAATTCATCAATATAAATAATTGTTTGTTTAATATAATTAATTTTTAATCAAATCTATTCACGACCCGTTTTTTGTATTAGCGTATAAATTAAATGAAAAGAAAAAATTGTTTTACACTCAACTCAGAAGTACAGATGTACTCGTATTTCTCTCAATTAAGAAGATATTTGTTTTTATTAAACAATTAAGTGAAATAAAATAGTATACAAAAATAAATAGAAATTAAATAAAAAAGTTGTTTCCATTTAATGGGCGTCTAGATACTAAAGTGGCATTTAATAATGCTTCTCTGTTGCCAACACAAAGTAAAGTAGATCTATGAATTTTATGTCATAGCTAGAAACTGTTCAGTGGAATTTGAGTTGACATTTTTTATTAAATCTTTTCATTAATAAATTAATTAATACAAACAAAATTATTGTTTTAATATTAATCGTGTTTGACAAATCACTGCAACCAACAAATGATATTCAATTAATACATTTATTGTAATAAAGAACTTTTTTGTTAGAAATATTTATATTTTTTGGTTCAATATAATTAATTTAAATTATTTCAATTAACAAATTTATTTTTATTCTGTGTAAAACTATTTAAACGCTGGTTATAAACATGAAACGCTCGTTAAATATCGTTATGGAATTACATTTTGTATACGATATTTAAATAATTTAATTTATATGGTACTTAAAAGTACTTAAAATGCTCAAGGTTGTTCGCAAGTGTAGAAATGCAATTTGAAAGCGAACCAAAGTTATTCTATAAATACGAAGCGTACTTAGAATATCAATCCATAAAGTTTAAAACTAGCTTGGAGATTGTTTCGAAATAGTCGAAATGGTAAGAATTTTTATAAGTGTCTTCCTTAAATAAATTGTTTAAATGTTCTTTTGTTGCAGAAGTTTTTAAAGATTGCTCTGCTCTTAGTCACTGTGGTGGTCATCGTAGCTGAAAAAGCCTCTTCATTTGGTTTTCCAAGAGTGGGCTAGGCGTAAAAGGTGACCTCTTAATATGAAAGTGGACTTATTGGGCAGGATATTATCTAATGAATTGTAAAATTCGAATCGCTTATGAATCATAAATGAAAAAATAAAATAGAAAAAGTTTAATTAAGTACTTTTTGCCTGGCATAGAATTTCGACACGTTAGTTAAAAATTATATTATTTGGCACGTGTGGCTGCCACATCTTACATCAAATATTTTACTTGTTCGTAAATTCTTCAACCGACTCAAAAACTTGAAATGGACATTTAAACAAGTTTGCTAACATTTGCGAAACAGTAAAGAACGTAAAGCGATTAATTTAAAATCCTTAAAGAAAATCTTGAAATTCTCGAAAAGCGATTTAAATTCTAGAGAAAATGAAAATTAAATTAATTTGCAGCGACACTTGTCGAAGAGGCTCAAACTCCGGACTTTTTGGATTTACAGAGGGTTTCAAGGTAAATTAACTTATTGTCTTGGAAGAAATGTCAACAACCACTGTGACAATTGTCTGCGCCACAGGCGAACATACACGAAAACACACGAACACACAGGGATACGTACACTTGTACATATACACATTTGTACGCACTATCGGATACATCAATCGCATTTCAGCAAAACAATGCAAGCTACGCCCGGAAAATCAAAAGAGATAGCGGTGGAAGCGTAGTTGGAGAGAGAGAGTGGTAGAGAGGTAGAGAGGTAGAAGAGAGCAAGGAATAAGTGGAGAAAATGCAGAAGTTATGCATCAAAGCGACAAAAACGGAAGGAAGTGAACATATCAATTTGTGTGTGCGTATGTTTGTGTGTGTGTGTATATTTAGAGACATACAAATACACATAAATACTCGAAACAAAATGTGCAACTCAAGCACATCCTTTGAAAAGACAGACACACAGACAGACAGAGAAATAGACAGACTTTGAGTGCGCCGCTGACATTTCTAGTCAAAACAATCAGGCAGACAATCAGCAACAACAATAAGAAGTAGAACAGCAACAACAACCACTACCATATGATCAACACACTTAAAACAACAGTGGCGAACATATTTATAATATCAACTAATCAATTTCAGTACGAAAGTCATTCAAGTTTCGAAATATACGAATATGTCTACTTTCAACTTTTGCAATTTAAAAAAAAAATTAATTTAAGAACAAATTTATTTCCCACAAATTGTGGTCCTATATATATTGCACCCACTGTGTAGCATATTGTTAACAACAATAACAACAACAACTACAACCAAACGGCAAAAGTTTATTTCTCCTTCATTTGATAAAGTGCGGTGACGACGACAAACGCGACTGCGGATGCGGATGCAAGTGAGTGAGCGTCTGTGTTTGTGTGCGTGGTCGTGTGCACATACGAGTATGTGCTAGTATAAGTTATGCCTTATGCCGTGCAAACGGAAGGTGTCAGCCATGCTGCGTGTGTGTGTTTCTGTGTGTGACACGCACACTTCCGCCGCACGGCAACTCGCTCTATCAGTTTCAGTTCTGTTTCAGTTTCAGTCGGCATCAATAACCAAGTTTGTCGTCGTGCCTCAGCGTCCTTTTCGTTGTCCTTGCAGCAGCCAGTTGGAATGTCTGTCTATCTGTATGTTTGTCTATCTGTTCGTCTGTCTGTCATAACTTTTGTTTATTTAGCGCTTTTGTCTTTTCGTTGATTTTCATGTCTATTATTATTTTTTTTTTAAGTTTTTTGTTTTGTATTTTTTGAGAGCGCACAGGAGAGGAGGAGAAGTAGAAGTCAGTTGTCACTCCATTTGGGCGACACTTTTGTTTCAATTTTGAGCCACTTCGTTTGGCTTTCTTCTTTGCTCCTCACATTTTGTTGAATAAATAATTACAAATGTTTGGCCGGGTATAGGAAAGGGGAAGATGTGTGGGTGTATGTGTGTAAAGTGATGCTGTGAATGTAATGACATTTTATGTGTTTCCATTTTTTTTTGTAGCTGCCTTATTGTGTATTTGTTTATCTGATGAAGCGAATTTTTTTTTGAAAGGTCTTTTGATGATTAAATATGTTCGCAGTGAATTCAAGTCTTCAGAAAATGTACAACTGATTTAACAATTCCGATAGAGAAGGGCTAAATATAAAATGGCGGTACCCTTATTTTATAATGGATTTATTTGCTTTTAAATTAAGACTCCTCAGTTATTTATATTAATACAAGGCAATTTGCTTTGCAAAACAAAAATTTATTTTCAAGACAGTAAAAAATTCCTGCTGCCATTCAAAAGACCACATTCAAGCTTAACTCCCGTCAACCGAAAATTCCCAAAAGTATTTAGCGAAGAAGATCTAAACGGAGGAGCGTGATGTGTTGTATGTGTGTGTGGTGGCATTTTCGGGTCGCATTGTTCCAATTCGATTTGCAAATTGTTCGCTCAAGTTTTTTTGTTTGTTTGTTTGTTTGTTTCCCCCAGCGACCGCTTAACCGAACACGAGCAGAACACACAAGAGAACAGCGGACTGACAATGAACCGAAGAACACACACACATGCTTGATTTAAGCACACAGATACGCGAAATAATAGTTTTGCGCATCGATTAAGCGAATCGCCGATGTTGAACTCAAGTCGCGCAAAATCATTTTCGAATTATTCAAATTTCGATTCAAATACGAAACGAAATTAAATTCAAATTCAGACTAAAATCACGGAATGCGATGCGCGCCAAAAGTCACAAGCGGCACATATACATAGACACATACACAACTAACGCTGACAATGACGCGACGAATTGAATTGAGGGGGGCGTATTGCTGTGTCGTTAGCTGTATCGTTAGTTCATTTAGTTGGATTAATTTGTAGAATTTGTGCTTTTGCAGTTGTTTGATTGTATGTAGTAAATTGGACGGTCGACCATGGGCGTAGTTAAATTATAAAAAAAAATTTGAAAAAACTTTTAATAAAAAGGAAAATTTCTTACCTAAAACTGTTTTTAAAACAATTAAAAATATTGCTTAAATTTGTGGTCTTAAGAATTTTAAAGTAAAACCGCGAAACTTATTTCAGCGACGCTCATGCCGAGAAGGCAACTTACCCTGCCGAAGCGCGTGAATGAGACAGACAGACAGGCATGATCTAAACTAAGCTGAGCAGAACTGTGGCCCATCATAGTTGCTGCACAATTAAGTGCCGCATCGCATCGCATAGCGCCGTGCCGTTCCGTTCCGTCCGCTTCAAGCATCAAGTGTCACGGTCTATTGCAAGCCTCGGTTGGAATGCGATATCGACGTTGTTTCGCTTTGTTTGTTCGCCGCATCAGAGCACATGATTAAATGGGTTCAGCCGCGTCGCGAGACGCCTACTAAAACTTTGGTGTTGTTGTATGTGTGGTGGGGATTTTGTTGTCGCTGTTGTTGTTTTGTTGCGACTGTGTATTTATTTGTAAATTATTTATATCAGTTGGATGTCTTTAATCGAAATTGTTTAACAAAAGTTAACTAAATTTTTTACGAATCGTTTGTTAATATTTTAATTTAATTCCTATATATACATTTAAACATTTGTTGATTTATTACATAAGAATTTTATATCCTTTTCGAATTTTATTCTTTAGTAATATGTAAATTAAAAAGCCATAAGCAGGAAAATAAATTTTCAACACACCACTCTAGCAGAGTGTATGAATCTTTTTTAATGACAAGAAGATTTGCCAAATGTTTGGTAAGAGTGCGGCGGTCGCTCCAAAACATTTCGCTCAATTGAAAAGCATTTTTTTCTGATTTTTGCGTCAACAAGAATTGAACCTAGGATGTTTCGAAACGAAGGCCGATGCGCTGATAATGGCGCTTCGTAGCCGCCTGAAGTGCTTAAACTATTAACAATTCTTTCGAATGTAGTTAAATATGCTTCTTAATGCAAATAAATAATATATTAAACTGTTTTATTTGTTATCTAAAACGCTTTACTTCGATATATAAAAATATTTTATTTTTTATTAAAATATTTAAACGCGAAAACTTCTTGCAAATAACTGGAATTTTTAATAAAATTAATTTACATGTTTAGCTTTTGAAAAATGGCAGAAATGAAAAACGTCAAACGCCGAACATTTAAAAATTTTTAAAAATCTTTTTAATAGCTATTTTATATTGTATTTATTACAAACTTACCAAATATCCAGAATTTCTGCTTTAATTACAAGTAGAAATTGTTTTGAATTCACTGGAAACCACAGAAAAATGCAACAACATTTAATGTCAGTTGTTTAATTTGACTCATTTCGTAAAAGTATCAAATCAATTAATTTTAATTACGAATTAACAAAAAATGTCCGAATTAAATTGTAAAACAACGGGGGCGGTAAACAGCAACACGATACTTTGTCAGTTACCAGCAACGCTGACAACAACAAAAATTTGCTAAAGCGAACAGCAGCGAGCAGCAGCAACAAATAACGTAACCGAATTAAGTCGTTCGATTGATGTAATTACGGCAAAACACGAGATACGCGATATTTGTGAAAATACGATTTAAACGCGAATCAAACGAATTCTCGATTTAAAGCGGAAAATCACAGCTGAGCTGGTCGTTTAAAAGTTTTAAATGCAATAACGCCAATTGACGTTATGTGATATTTTGTAAGAGTATTTGAAAGTCGTTTCTTTTTTTTACTTTAACACTTTTCATTGTTTTAGCATTTTAATAATCTACCACTAAGCGATTGATTATAAAAGTTTTTTTATTTAATATCGCCTCGACCGTTATACCAAAGTAAAGTGTAAACTGCCGCACTCGACACCATTAGATACTTCCGCCTTGAACGTTCCGAATCGAATGACACAACCAACAATTTCCATTTACAACGAAAACAACGCGAACCGAACATTTTCGAAAAGCACACGAATTTTTCCAACCCCAAAAAATGTTTAAACACGAAAAAAGCCAACGGAACTGAACTGAACCGAAATGAAATGAAATCGAAGTTATGTTGGCGGCGGCGGCGACCGACGTTAGCGACGTAGGTCGTCCGGAGGAGATGTGGAAAAGTACCGATGCCGAGTATTGCGATACGGATGCCTGATACCGGTGGATGTTGAGTTCGACTCGGCACAATCACTGTCACTCGTTCGGCTGTGTTCGGCAGTTAGATTTGTCGTCTGCAGTCGTCGTGTCTGTTCGTTGGCTTGGGTTCAGCACGCGCAGAAGTGTTGCTGTCGATGTTGTTCCTCCGGCTGCACAGCAAGCGATTACTTTCAAACAACAACAACAACGGCAAATGCTGCCAACGACAATGATGACTGTCCAACAGCTCTGTCCGATGTACTGCTACCACCGGACTGATTCCCCGCTGCTCTGCTGTTACTGCCGCTGCTCAGCGAGCGTATCGCTCAGTGTTACTGTTGAGATACGCTAGAATCGTATCTGCTGCTGCTGCTGCGTTATTCAGACCAAACCAAACCGAACCGAAATTCTGCGTCAGTTCAGCCGTGAAAGCATGAAAATTCATCATTTTGTGCGGACGCGTGGATACAAAACGAAAAAAAAGTTTAGAATTCGAATTTTCAAAGGTGGTTGCAAGAGCAGTCAGTGTCCAAGAATGTTTGTTGCGGCAGACGCCAGCAAGCTGCTCTAGGTCCCATACTTTCTAACCCTCACGGATGATGGATTAGACGGGCGTCGACGTCGCGTCGGATATGGAAATCTTGCGTGCAGCGTTTTTGGTTTTGATGTTGAATTTGGGTGAAATGAAATTCATTGAGCGCACATCAGATTTTCATTCGAGCTATACAACGGAGAAAGGAAAGAGTTAGTTTCAGATGGGTGGTGCAGCACTTGAAAGGGAAAGCCTGAGATGTGAATAAAGGGTAGCAACAACTCGAATCCCTTAGCTATTTCTTCGGGCTACATGCACGAAATCTAATTTGTATCGAATTTTTACTTTGATTTTTCTTTCTTCGCACAACTGCTGCTTTGGGCACAAACCAACCAAGTCGTTTTTTAAGTCGACGCTAATGCTTTTTGGACACTTGGTATATTTCGGTTTGTAACGTTTGGAAAATGTTGCTCTCGGAGAGAAATAGACTTGACAGGTTTTTGATTTGTGAGTGTCTAAATATTCCCGCTCTAAACTTTTTTCATTGCTCATTTTGGTATAATCGTCAGTTTAGCTGGCCGTGTGTAAAGTTTACTGTGTGTAAATTTACATGTGGTTATTGTTGTTGTGGTGCCATGCTTGACAATCGCACTGAACCATGCGCTTCTGTCGACTGAGTGCGTTTGCGCATTGTTTTTTCTGCGCAACGTTTTGGGCAGCTGATTTAGTCGTTAGCTCGTTTCAGTTCAGTGGGGACGTACTTAGATGGTACGTCGGTGCGTTTTTTTTCTTTTTTTTTTTCGGGAAATTTGTTGCTGTTGTGATGTTGTTGTGTTAGCCGGAAGTGAGGCCAGAAGATGTGTGCCAAACCCAGGCCGTGCTTTTGTTTCGCACGCAGTCGTTGGAGCACATTCGACATGGTTCAATACATCTTCAGTTAGATGCAGAACGGAAGTAACTAACCTAACTGAGTGTTTGGAAAGTTCAACTAGAAGCTAAATTACAACAATTTTAATTTGTTATTTAGAAAAGTTTAAACAAGCTTAGAAATTTGGTTTGGAAATATGATATTAGAAACATAATTTTGAAGATATGAACTTTAAATTAAGATTGGAATCTATGTAGGAGGAATCCGTGGAAGAAATTTAATAGAAACATATTGATAAATTTGTTATTGTAAACACGATAAGAAAAATTAAATAGTTCGTCTATCGCATCTCGAATTCAAATCTCTAAAATAGTTATCTAAAAGCTACATTTATACAAATAACCAATTTTTTCGTCTTCTTCTTCTTTTTCTTCTGCTGCCATAACACCGCTTCATAAATTTAAAACGAACATCCGTTCAACGCAAATCTTTTACCAACAAAACTCCGTCTGTAAACGAAATTTGTTTGCTCTCGGTGTAGTACTGCTCAATAACCTCAAAGCAAAAGAATAATAAATAAAAAACAGCAACATCAACAACGAATGCTCGGTACAAAATGCGAATTGCGAATATTTTGTAACAATAGCATAAATCTTTCGAAATGTCCACTTCAATCTGTCCATGATGCCGGCGCGCCGTGTAAAAGATACATGCACTGCGCAAAGGTATTCCACCTTTTCGTGTAGCAGAGCGCCATGGTAACAACGACGACCAGCGATGGAACCGATTGCAGTCATCTATTTGCTCGAGGGGGGAGCTCTTTCTTCTCCATAGTGGTTTTTTTTCCATCGATGGATCGCTTGTTACGTTGTGTCCATTGGATTTCCATTTTCCAACGTAATGTCGGAGTGTTGGCTTGTGAATGTTTCGAGTTGGTTTATTTTTTTTTTGTGGAATAGAAGACATGGCAGAAGAGAAGGAAATGAGGGGGAACCCTTTGCATTGCTGCTGGGTGCAAAGGCATTGCTCCATTTAATTCGTTTCATTACAGTTCACTGAATATTTGGGTTCCATAACAATCGGCTATCAATGAATTGTGCCTAATGCCTTGGGTGTGCGCGCGCTTTCGTTTGTTTGTTTGTTCGTTCGTTCGTTCGTTCGGTTGTTCGTTTGGAGTCACTGTCTCCGTTGGATGCGCTGGTTCTGGCTGCTTCTGCTGCTTCGAGTAAATAAGTTTAAATTTACTGTTATATACGAGCATTTGTATTTTTTTTGTTTTGTTTATTTCTATATTGCGTTGGTAGTTTCATTTACTGGCCGAGGAATTTCATTGCTTCGCTTCTAAGTCCGTTGAATCCCGAGTTCAATTGCACGTGAGAAAGGTTAAATCTAGCTGGCTAGCTGGCTGGCTGAATTGTTAGGTTGGGCTTTCTTTTATTTGTATTTTTGTTTGCCTAACTGTGATTTCTTTATTACGTTTCTAATTTGAAATACTGATTTGTCTGATTGACCCTTAGCGTCGAGTATTGACTTATTCGATATATTGTATATTATTGATTGATTTTATTTGATAAAATTGTTAAAAGTTTTGAAAAATTTGATAAAGTTTTGATATTAAATTGTTCCTTAACGTATGATTAAAGTTTAAAATCTTGCATTGGAGTAAAACAATTGTTAAGTTCTTTAATTTATCCTTAAAGGATATTGTATCTAAAATCTTGTTACCGTTCAAGTTTTGGACATTTTTAACAACTTGTCGCAATTTGCATCCAGCTGTTGCAAATACAAATTCTGCCCATACAAAAAATTAAAAAATTTATCACGTGAGCCGCTAACAGTTGGCAACTTTACGATTCTAAGTATAAACGAGGTTTGGAAACCAAAATAAAAAAAAAACATTTTATAGCAATTTAATTTTATGATCCTTTTTTCATAACAAATAAACAAAACAACGAACATCGGCGAGAAACGTTTAACGTATCCTGTCGGCACAGCATACCCACATCTACACTTTAAACACCAAACCCACAATCCAGCCAGCCCCGGTGAGATTATCTCACGCATATTAATAATAATTTCGTCATTAAATGAGGCGCGATGCCAGGAACACAGGTGCGAATGATATGAAAACACTTTGTGCTGTCGGCGAATATCCAAGTCCAAGGTGTTGCTGTCCAGAGACGGACCGACCGACCGGCCGACAGACCGACAGCAAAACAATTGCAACAGCAGACGCGCTTGCATGAGTTGAACATACTACATAGAGGAATAGCAGCGCCAAACGCTGGTGAAACTTGCCGGAATTGTACAAAAGTCGTTAAAAATCTTTGCCTTACAACTCGCTCGCTCTCGCTCTTGCGTTTCGTGTGCAACAGATTCCATTTAAACGCCTCATTAACTTGACTTCAGCTTCGAGTTACCTTTTTGCCTTGTCCATTCTGGTTCTCGTTTTCGTTCTCATCCTTGTGCTCGAGCGACGACCGACGTCTACGACAATAACAGGTTTCAACTGACGTAGGATACGATGCCGCACTGGCAGGATGAGTAGGACGAGGTAAACGCGCGCGACGATAGTTATAATAATTTAGCAATTTCACCGGCTTAATTACGCGCCACATTTCATTTTCGTGTTGTCCTGCCACGACGAAAGGATGCGCGACCAGTTGCGTCGACTTGGGACTCTGACTCTGTCCGTCAGAGATTCATTCGCTTTAACGACTCGCGTTCACTTATAATGGCCTAAGCCAATAAAAAGAAAATATCCCACAAAAGGATAAGAAACCAACACGAAGCGGTTAAACGCGCCTTCCTTCGCCAGAAGTAAACAATAAAAATTAAAAAACAAAAACAAAATAAAAGAAGTAGACAGTTCGGGTTAGGATGCGCTGCATCCTGAGCGCGCCATGCCACGCTACGTGAAGGCTGGAGGGCGTGTAAAGTAAACGTTTGGCTTTTTCGCGTTGTTGCTGTTTGTTTGGGGTTTCTTCTCGCCCCGGTTTCATAAACAATTTGTGTTAACGACACTTCCAGTGGGTACACAAGATTGTTTTCTCTCCGTCGTCAGACAGAACAGACAAGTGCGATAAAGTAAATTCTCAAAAATTTAAGAAATCATTTTTAAGATGGAATCTTTAATTGTTGTTGTTTTGCTCTTGACTCTTTAAACTTTTGACAATAATTTTTTGACTTAAGGTCCTCCTGACACCTGAGATGACTTTAATAATTTTTGTTAGTTTTATAAATTTTTTTATAGAAATAAACATTTAAAAAAATATAAAGTTTAAATGTCAAAGCTTTTACTATGCCAGAACAGCTTAAGTCCATTTTCATTTTTATATGAACTTTATCACATGCTAAACCAAAAATCAATTACCTCATAAAGTTATAAACGCGGCCATTAAGCAAACATTGAACCATGCTGCTAGATACCGCCATGAACATTTTGTTTTTGTACTGTCCACATTCTTTTCCACCAGCTGAATTTAACCTACACGTGTGTATGTGTATGTACGAGAACTGCTCTACAAGCCACATAAATACCGGAAAGTCGATTAATATTGCTCAAATAACACACAAAGAAATGGAAAAAAAGTGTTGTAAAAATATTTTCTCAACCACGGCAAATAACAACAACAGAATTTTCCGAAGCGGGTCGAAATTCGCCAATGGAATGGATTAAATAATTTTGTAACCGAACTTCGAACAAAATTAAACATTTATGAAAATGAAAAACATGAGAAAAAAATTCAAGAAATTAATTATGGAATTTCTACCCTAGCTCCAAATAAATTGACTTTTTCCGATTTTAGTTATAATTTAATTTTCTTTAACCTTTTGCGCAATTTTCCAAAAAATAAAAAATCAGCAATTTCGTAGTAGACTGGTCGTCTGGACCAACATAAGTTGACCTGACCAACGTAAACAAAAAGTATCTTTACGATGCAATCGAGGAGCACCACAATTTTTTTAGAACCGAATTCACCTGCAGCTAAATTTATTAAATGCGTTCTTAGTGAGTATGGCAAAAAGGAAACAAGCTCTTCCGGGTGGAATTTGCTCATGTTCTATGTGTGTGTGTATGTGTGTGTGTTAAGCTTTGTTTGTGTGAGTTTTTAAAATTAATTACGACTTTGTTTGTTTAGTTTGGCGCTTGGGCGGGCGGTTATTTTTAATTTTCTTATCTGCGTTTTGTTTAATTTATACTCGTAAATGTGCAGAGTGTATCCTGATACTCTCGAGTCAATTTCATCCTCGTCGTCGTTGTCGAAGTGGTTCTCCGTTAATTGGAAACTGGCCGCAGGCCTTTTCTAATTGTCGCGAAATTGGATTTTAAAGATTTCGTAATAATAATTATAATTTATTTATGTGGGTATTTGGGGTGCTCGAAGACTTTGCATAAATTGACCAAGTTTTCCCTTATTAGGAAAATGATTAACATTTTAATTGGATGCACAAAGTAAGGTAGTTGGTCTTTAAGAAGTTTTAAGCATAATTGAAATTGTAGATATGTATGCTAATTGCTAGCATTAATTTTGAAGAGTTTTTTGAATTAGTCTGGCTATGGAATAGCCCAATACTAATGACATCTTCAGTTATTATCAGCGAAGAGTATCATGAACGGATCTTAAAGAATTTAAAATCTTTCACTAAAACTTAACTTCGCATTCGGTTTCCGACTTGTCTGACAATCCTTAAGATAATTACGCTTGAGTTTACAGAAGGTGCCACACACTTTAAAGCCAACACCAGAATCGATATCGCTGCCACATTGTTGTTGTGGTATTTTGATCGTATCATTACAGTCAAACGCGGCTTTGTGTAGTGTCTGTCTGTCTGTCCACCGTATACACCATAGCACACACACACCTACACATTCACATGTCTGTCATCAGATTGATGTTTGACAATTTAACAAAGTCAGTTTTAATCTCACTTTTCGTCACAGCATCGACACGTTAACCAACAGACGAACCAACGGGTGAACAGGCGGAATGGGGGCGCATACTGAAAATCGCCATTTCAGTGGATCATCCTCAAAATGGTGCGCCAGTCACCAGTCGCCGCGTTGTAGTTGATGTTCTCATTTCATTAGTCACATGCGTGACATATATCTCAGGAAGAGCTTGTTTGTCTGTGACGCTGTAACGCTGTAACGGTGTCATTGTTGCGGTGGTGATGGTGTTGGTTTTGGTCGCTGTGCGGTTCCTTTGGATATTGATGACGTGTGTTATGATGTGTTTTCCGGTGCAGGTAATGTTTCCTTCATTGTGGCACTTTTGGTTAACCGCGCGTATGTTGGCCACGCTTAAAGCTAAGCATTCATTTGGACTGACAGCAACTCCCTTACGCTTGCAGCTTCTTTTGCTGTTTCTCCGTCCGGACGGAGACAGACTATTTTTATGATGTATGTTGGCGATGAGGCGAGGCGCACGCTTAAACTGATTTATTGAAGAATATTAAATTCTCTCCAACGACAAGGACAACATGAGGAGAACCAGAACGAACACAACAACAACGACGACATCGATGAACGTGCTTTTGTTGTTAAAGGTCGCTTCGAATATTGGCTTAATCGTTTTATTGTATGCTCTGAATTGGCTAAAGTGTCAATTAAGCAGGACAGGACATGTTGTTGCATCATGGTGCACTGTGGCTGCGCTACTTTTTGTACAATTTTTTGCCAGCTCGTTGATGTATTACGCGCTTAATTGGCTGCTCAATAGCGTTTTTCTTTCAGTTTCTGTTTGTTTTTTATTTTGACAAAATTTTCAGACTAACATTAAAACCATTTTCTAAACACCTTTTCTAATTGGTCTTGTCTAGTTAAATTTTCTTAAATATTCTTTGTTTCTTTTCACTTAGACTTCCAGTAAAGTGATCCGGAATCGCACCTTTGCCCTGTTGAAAACTTTTCTGCTTCCCATGTTCGTTCGACCCTTCGTGCTTTCCAATAATAAGCCTCCTGTAGGCATCGTGTACATAAACTTTTACGCTACCTTTTGCGGGTGTTTTGGTTTTGTTATAGCAAAAACTTTTTCGGCAAAGTGTTTTACAAAACCAAAAACTTTTACTTAGCTCTTGACCTTACACAGCTACCGGTCAATGGAAGTTTGTCTTTTTCGTGTTGCTGCTGCTGTTGTTCTTGTTATTGTTTTTGCTTGCGGTACGTTGTTGTTATTTTGGGGTATTTAAGCAAAGTTTCGCTTGGTGCTGGCGTCTTCTAGAATTTGTGTTGCTTTTCACCACAATGACGTAGAAAATTGAATTTACAGAATATTTTTTATTTTTTTTGTTTTTTCATTGTCTTGAGTAGAATTTATTGTTTCTGATATTTTGGAATATAAGTGGCAAAGTTATTATAGCGCCTTGGAATCTTATGAAAAAAGATTTAAAATAATTTACTTTCACATAATTTATTTATAAATTGCTAAGGCTATGTACAAACATTTAAAGGGAATCATCTGAAAAACTGCTTCGCTGTTTTCCAAAGCAGAATATATTGGTTTGAATTTTGAATTAAGTGCTTCTATTTCCAATAGTTTTCCATTCCATTTTGAATATTTTTTAATTACGAATATTTAGCAATATTTTATTATATCCAAAGACCTCACCACGTCTCTTAACTTCACAAATCTATTGCATTTTTTTTAAGTCCGTCTGGTTTATCCTTTTGTTAACTTTCCAATTATCCACAACATCCTTTTAACGCAAACCCATTACCACTTTATAATTCCTTAACGATATTTACCTGACACAAACCTACTTAAAAATTTCAAACTTTATTAAAAACGTTTCATTGTCATAAACTCAATTGCGACATTATCATCGTAATCATCATCAACAAGATTTTCATTATCGACCTAATCCAAGTTGTGCGAACTGAGGTTGTTCCCATTGCGACTGTTGCTCTTGCTGATTATGATGCCGATGCTGGTAATATTGGCAAATTAACACAAGGCAGAAACAACAAACAGTAGAAAAAAAATCAGTAACTACTCAACTTACTTTGCGAGGCCAACACTATTCCAACTGGGCGTTGGAGTATGAGATTCGCGAAAGGCAGCCAACGAAAATTCCCAGAATTCCTACGAGTCAAGTGCAAAAACATGCACACACAGTTTCAGTTCACTTTCTCTCAATTAGCCCGACGAGCGAGCGAGCGAGCTGACGTTAGCGTAGCAGTCTTTGGCTGTCATCACCGTTAGCAGCCAGCCAAGCAGCCAGTGTTGCCCATGGAGAAGCTGCTTGAAGGATGTGGTTGAGAAAGTAGTTTTGGCTGACGCTGCAAGCGCGGAAACTGAAAATGAAAACGGATTGTGATGTTGGTGTAAATTTGAGATCATAAAAGTAGCGGAAGTAAGTGCAAAACTTTTCTACTAAAAATTAGTTAAAACAGCAGTGAATCTACTGACTGAGATTTAACAGAGCGCATAAACACCACGTCTATGACTACGACCACGACGACTTTGGATGATGGCGTTGGCTTGGCCATAATCATGACTACAAAAATGAAGATGAAAATTTCAAATGAGAAGACAAAGTTTGAATTTACAGTGGACTGGTTTGGAAAATTGTTCGCGATATTATTTTATCGGTTGCCATGAGGGCGATATTCTCTAAAGAAGAATTTGGTTACACACTTGTTAATTTTGGCATCTGTGTACTTAATATCTTCAATAATCCACCGTGCGTTTCTGTACGATTTCAAGGCGAAAGCAAGTAATTATTTGATAAAATTAAAAACAAAATAAGTGGTTAATTATGCGGTAATCTCTTGTTAGCATATGTTCGAAACTTCTTGCGTGTCTGTCTTTCCCACAATACTCCCCGACTACAACGCGCGCCTTAACCCAAAAATGGTTGTTACAATATTTTTACTTAAACACGCTGACGAGTTGATAATCTCATTTTAATAAACTGTGTTCGAAACTTTTTAATCACCTCGACATTTCGTCAAACATGCTCCTGTACCTACTAACTACAAACTACAACGCATTAAGCTGGCTTCCAGCGAAATGCGTAACTAAAACTAGTTTGAAATGTCTTGAGGGTGTGTTACAGTTATAGTACGGTCGTATTAAGCGTACCTACGACGGAGTAGAATCTGGCAGTCGTGTATCTTACCCGACACTATATTATGAGTACTCGAACACTTGTTAATCTTGTTGTGCCAAACTTTAATCCTTTGGAAAATTTGTTATGACGTTGTTTGGCTGTTTTCCTCCACCCGCGGTACACACACACGAGTACGCCTGCTCCACCAGTGAAAAGTGCCATTAAAGCGACTGGGAATTGCCATCGAGCACACATGACTCCACTTTAATCAACATCAAAAGGCTGCACCGAAAGGAGAGTTTTTTGCACCTCTACTACGCCCACTTTAGGACAACGCCAGCGTGCACTGAGAAACTAAATTGCTGCGAGAATTTTTATGTAATATTTTGAAAATTTGTTGAGCAAAAGTTTTAATTTTAAGATCACTTTGATTAGATTTTAAATAAATCTGTTTAGACATTAAATACCTTCGCTTTTGAATATTACCATAATTATGAAATGTGTAAGCCAACATGCAGAATCACAACAAATCCGAAATACCAACCGACCAAGCGAGTATGTCCGTGAGTCTCTCTCTCTTTCTGATACCAGGAGTACTTTTTAGTGCTTCATATGTACATATGAAAAAAGAAGAAGATTTAAACAATTGCGACACACAAAAAATGCCAACACAGAGGCGGCGCAGTCAGTTTAATGCGGTTGCTGTGGTGGTACTGTGGGCGTTTGGTAGGCGTGCCACCTTTTGTGCAACAGACCAGCCACACCAGACAGACGTAGAAAAACAATCAGAGGTGTAAAAAGACTCGTTAAAAATCGTCTGGGTATACGGCCGGTGGTAACACGGGCCAATACATACAAACAACAAAGTTTAATGTTGGAAGAAATTATGGCAATAAAGCAAACTCCCGTTTACTTTAAACACGAATAAACGGGAATTGTTTGAAAAATGTTTGCAATATCAGTTAACCGCACATTGGCCTCAGATAATGAGCAAGTACACAACTATTTGGAATATCTGGTGGTAATTCAAATGAATGTTTTGTTTAGCATCCATTCAAATTAACAACAAATAAACTTTTGCGATATACGAAATTAGGTGCGCTTAGGCAATCATCAAATTGCCAATCTAAATTAGCTTTCCAAATGACCACTCTCACTTCAGACCATCGCACAGTCAACATGTCATCTATATCATGCCATGTCCATGAGTGACATGACATTTGTTCTTCTCTTTTTTTGTTTTAAGGTGGGCAAGCATCCATTTTTCAATTGGAAATGGTAGTAGCTCTCCCCGGCTCTGTATCGGTGTATGCACCTATTTTGTGTTCGATTGCCTTCGATGTCTGCATTGGTCTGACGTTGGTTGGTGTTTGCATGATGAAAACATCGCTAAAACTGATGGATGAGCCAAATGTAGCTAACGCACCGTGTAAAACACCTCAAAAATATACGAGAGAAGCTTTTTTGGGACTATCATTCTGTGTGTACTTTAGTTGTCGGCGTCGTCAGTCGACAGAATCACGTCGGTAACACTATGATAACATTTATTTGCCAGCTAGGGATTTCGGTTTGTGTTGAGGACTTTGTGTGTGTGTATGGAATCGAGAAGGGACAATTGGCTGAAAAACGACCTACAGACACTTGGGAAGCCAAAATACAAATATACACCTCGGCAGTCCGACGATAGACCGACAGACAAACAGTCGGACAGACAAAAACTATGGACAAGCCGACAGTAGTCGGGCAAATCAAACTGTACAGGTTGGCAATAATCGATTTGGGAGTAGGGAATTCAGTGGAAAGCCGTTCGTTTGGTTTTTCAGCAGATTTGTTGTTTGCAATGAACACACGCACGCGTATAAATATATTTTCCAAACGAGCGCTTGCATAAATATTAGTCCAATTGGGAGGCCAGTCAGCCAGTTCAGGATGTCGGGTAGAGATGAATTCGTGTCGAAATCGAAATCAATACGGTGTGATGTATTTTGTGAGTGTGAAATGTTCGTGTCGGGCTTAGATCGTAAATGCTGGATTGGTCAGAGTGGCCGGAGTTTGAAATTAAGCTGCACAGATTAGCACTTTTAAGAAGCTGTGCTAAAAATTATGAGGCTTGTGTGAATTTGTTGATTTAGGTGATTATTTTTGTAGGCAGGTTTTTTTTTGTTTTATTTAAAATTTGGAATATCTTTTAAATGTTTAAAAAAGTAAGTAGAATCAAATTGTATTTAAGGGAGTTATGTGATTTTAATTAAAGATACTCAGGACAAAGTTGCCCGGAGTTTAAAACCGTATGAAAATGGTAGTGATAACATTTAATATATTTAACATGTATCATTGCTAAACAATTTTCCTAATTTATAACTCGGTAGTTTTTCCTAGTAAGACATTATTGAAATGGTTATTTATAAACAAATAAATTAAATGTATAAACTAAAAGAAAAAAAATATAAGCTACAATACAATTATATATTTCCAAAGACTCCAATTCTAAACCCACAATTGAAAAATTGCGCATTTCGCAGTTAATAACTCTTATTACACTCGAACAAAGCCAAAGCGACGTCAAATGGAAGAAGACATTTTATTAAAAAAATAAAAAAAAATAAAGCTTAAAATTGCCCTTTTGTGCGAAAAAGAAGAACACAAGTCATACCTGGGCGGCGTCTTTCAACTCTATGCTACTTAAAGTCCTCCATCCAAACTCCGAATCCGGCTGCCACAATCCTTACACCAGTTACACAAAAGCAAAATTGCTTGGATTAAGTCGAAATAAAAAAATACAAAATAAAGAACAGAAATGAATAGAATAACCGATTTAAGCCACCGAACTGTAAACGAATCGAAATGGAACGAAACGAAAATCTAATGAAACGAAATGGCATGAATGAAGACTCCGACTTGGTTTGGTGTGCTGCTTCGTGCTGCTCCGACCGACCCCGTCTGCTTTTATGAAGAAAATCGGTTAAGCGGAGATTTGGCGGAAAATCTCTAAAGATTTTGTAGTGTAGCGTAGTGTAGTGTAGCAAGTAACCAGCTTATCGTGGCACAAACACACACACACACACAAACGCAAGCAAGTATCTGTAGCTATACTCAGTATAGATTCAAAAACATTTGTTGCCATTTCGAAATGACGCAAGACGTTGCAGTCGGTACGAGATGATATCGTTTGTTTAACGCTAAAACAGTTTAACTACAGCATAAACAATTTTTGTTTTTGTTTTTATTTTAAGCAGTGGTGATAAATTCAACTTTTTTTGAGTTAGTATCTATAGTCAAACTATTGAATTATCTTCTTTTTGCTTTCCATTTCAAATTGTTAATTTAAGATGGCTGGCTGCTCTTTCCGGATTGAGACTGGGTTCGTTTAAGCTTCATCAATATATTGCGATGCGATATGAATGCAGAATGCTCGTAAGACTTAAGCTGCTAAGAAAAGGATACCCTACACATGCAACGACGACTCAATTTCCGACTTGGCTTGTCAATTCGATCCGATTCGATTTGAGTCGAAACGTTACGTTACGCTTGCAGTGCATTCAATTCAGTTCTCTGTTCGATATTTGTGCTAATAAAATCGAACTAAATTACAAGTGTCAAAAAATATGAAAGCCATATGCTGCATACTCGTATGTGCACCCCCCGCTGCTGTCACTGCCTGAGCAGAAGTCAATGGCAGCGCTGTTTCGACTTCCGTTTGTGTGCGTTTTTGTATTCGCAGTATCCGGCTGTCTAGTTGGCTTTGGAATTGTCCGTCTTTTTTTTTTTTTTTTTCTTTCTTTCTTTTGGTCTTTTCTTTTCGGCAATTGTTTGTATTGAGTTTTGACCAACAAGTGGGCACACTCGAATTTCAGCAAATGTCTTCTTTAGTTCGGGCGTTAGGGTTGCCAGGGCCCAAGAAGAAGAACTAGTTGGAAAGATATTTATTTAAAAAGTTAAATTTTACAATTATAATAAAAGTTGTTTTATCGATGTGAACATTATATTTTTTTCTAATAATTCCTGTCTTTCTATTGTTTATACTCATGCTATGAAATATTTACACTGCCGCCATTTTTATTTATGATCCTTGTCGGCAGAAGAAGGAGTAAAATAATATACTAGTTATAAGTCGTTCTACTTAATTTGGAAGACTTACAATTCTTTCGCTTCGTTCTTGCTTTAATAAAACAAGAATCTTTCAAACTGGCTTATAAAGCAGACTTTTATTTAAGGAAAGTATAAGAGCGAATGTTTAGCAAGGCTTTTTAAATAGGCTTTAGGTTCTAATAAATAGATAGGCACTCCATTGTGAGATAAGTTACGCTATCCAAATAAGAGTTTTAAAGAACTGATTCTCGATTAAAGGCGACTTAATAATTGTTCGGTAATTAATGTAAAATTTATTTCAACTAAATTACTAACATCATTTTTTCGATAAAGTCCGGTTAGCCTGGCAATCATAGTCCAGGCATATGTGTTATCTTGTTAACGTCCACTCGCCATATCCGGACAAAGCAATTGTGTTGTTGAGTTTCCGTTTTCAGTGTTGAAAATTGAAACACAACATCCGTTAGTTGTGCAATTTGATAAAGATACCGTTTTGCACGCAGCAGACATGGTCATTGAGAGGGTTCGTCTCATGTCCAGTCGATGTGTGTGCATGTGTGTTCGAAGAAGAAATTTCCAAAAGAATATACATTTTGTATGTTATGTGTGGACCGTGCCCCATTCCAGCACTCCACTCCACTCCACATCAAGTCAAGTCAACAGTTTTATTTTGCAACAATTTATAGAAGTACGAGTTTATTTTATTCGATATGATTGCGTGCCGGATTACGTTGGAAGGTGTTGGAGGGTGAACGGGCGGATGGACGGTCGGTCGGTCGGTCGCAACGGTTAGCAAATAACTTGTCCAGTGTGCTGTAAACTGTCCCATTATAAAGAACAAATTACATTCAATTTGTGTTTGGGAAAAGTTTTCTACTTTGAGTTCATTTTCTTATTTGTGAAAGAGCGGAGGGAATCCTGTGTTTGGACATTTATTTAGTTTTCGGAGTTTTCATTTGATTTCTTTTTTCAGAAGTGTGTATTAAGTTATGTTGCAATAACAAATTTATAAAGCTTGCAAAAATATTTTTATAGGAACTGTTGTGTTTTTACTTTAACTTTAATATAATTTTTTTGGAAATCATTTCATTAACACTCATATTGTCTTTAGGTAATGTTTGGTTTGGACTAAATTTGTTTATTCTTTTCACTGTCACTCTACTAAATCTAGAATATTGAAATAAGAATTATTATATTTCTATAACAATTTTCACTTTCTTGGGGTCACTCTGTGGCCCAGGATGCTACTGGAAACAGATTCCTTAACCATTTTTTTTTCATTTTGTTGGGCATTATTTTATTTTTTCTACTGTGTATTATTTTTTGTTGAAGGTATATAAAATTTTCTATAAATTGTTTGAAAATTTTTGATATCATTCTCATATTCTCAAAAATACATTATTAGTATTGCAGAAAAAAGAGAAATTCTTTAAATGGGTTTCCCTTGATTCCTTTTTATGTACTATATGTAGCAAATTGAAAATAACACATTTAACATCATTTTGGATGCTATATATGAAAGAAGATTAATAATGATAGATTGCAAAACTGTTTCAACTTTTATTTAATGAAAGACATAGGGTGACCCGTAAGGCAAATAATGTATTTTCTTTTCTAGGGAAGTATGAATCTTCATTCTGGCTATATCCACATTTTGTGCTTTTCTAATTACTTCAGGGAGCTCGTTATGTTAGTATTATTTATTCCGAGTATATAGTAAAAGTAATACAACATTTTCATATGTATATGTGCAAATTTTAGAAATTAAATTTTATTTATATTTTAAACAACCTTTTGCATATGTAAAAGTATTTTTTTTAAACTCCAAATTATTTTAGCTTACAAATGCAAAGCGTTTACTTTTTTTAAGCAAGTCGATGTCTCTACTAACTTAAAAGAAAAATCAATTAATTTTTTTCGACAGTCTCCATAAATATTCAAAGGATTAATTAAACTTCACTCATGCGTGCGTGTCAATTACACGCGTGCGGTTAGGCATTACTCTTGTGTTGGTATTTAATAACCAAGTTTATGCAAACAAAAACAACAACAACTTAAAGTTGTAAGCATAAAATTTATAAAAAAAAAACTGAATTTTACATTAAATAAAAATCAGTTGCGAGCGAATGTCGTCAGAATCGCTGCAAAACTGCGCTTATTCGATTTTTCATGGTCAAATGAATACAAATGCGATTTGCACTTTTCATCTTCCTTCGTTCGCTTCCTTCGTTTCCTTCGCTTTTGGCGTGAATTCAGCAAATTCAATTTATATTCATATTCATGCACATTCTAGTCTATTATTCGCAGATTTACATATTTTTTTTTTGTTGCTGTGTGTGTGATTTGAGTTGGTTTATTTTCTTCTTCTTTCTTTCTTTTCTGCGCTTCTTTCTATTCTTCTGCTCGAGCAGAAGGAGAGACGACATTTATAAACGCTGAACTTGATTCCTTTTCGCTTTCAATTTGTCACAGGCACACACACACACACACATTCACACAAATCCACATATAGATACTTACTCACGCTAGCGCAGAGATGCAGATACACAACAACAAGCACAGATACGAATGTAGCTCGCAGTTTAACACGTTTGCTTCAACACATACAGCTGACATAAAAAAAATCACAGCGCAATTTTTGGTTCGAGAAGATACAAAACACTCACTCACACACCTACCTACGTATGTATGTAGATATGTTTGTGTGTTTGCATGCATGTGTTTGTGCAGAATATTTTCAGGATATGAAGATGCGAAATTGCAAAATAAAATAATAAAATCATGCATGCTTTTATACTTTTATTATGAGCGTAAATGGCAGCGTAAATGTGAAGTGAAATCGCATGTGACCTGTCGTTTTTGACCCTACCCGACCCGCACCGACCCTTCGCGACTCGACAAGTACGAGTATGTTAAATATTCCATCAGTTCGTTGTGTGAGGTTAACGGCATTGGGTGGGAGCACACGGCGGAAAATTTAAAGGCAATTGGTAAAATTTTTGGCGGTTTTCAAAGGTTTACAGAAATGTTAAAAAGTGGGTAAAAATTGTGTTTATATCTTTCGAAATTAAGAAGATACTTTTCTAACACATGAAGAATCTTATATTCTCCTGCTCCTGTAGCCTATTCTAGAAATGATAATCTAAAGTTCTAAAATTTTGATATGTCTTGAATTTTTCTTAAAAGTTACTGTTTTTATAATATCAAATATTTGTTTAAACTTTCGACTTGAGTTAAATTTTTTATTAAAATATTAAAATAAAAAATGCGTTCAAAGATATGTTTTTTTGTTATTATAATTCCATCGTTTTTCGATAATTTTAATGCAAATACTCGCAATCGCCCTCGCAAAAGCATTTTACGCCGAGCGACAATTGCGTCCAGACGGCTAGACTACAGCAAATTGTAACGGAAGTCACTTAATTTCTGCTCATTTGCCGCGTTCACAATTCATATCCGCTCGTAATGTTCCCAAAGTCGTCCTGCTCCGATTTGCAGGATATGCGCTGCGCTCAAAACATCTTCACGTCAAGCGCAATATTTACATTGCAAGAGGTATGGAAGAAAAAACAGCCAAAACAAAAACAAAAACAAGAACAAATTGCCCGGGATGTGCTAAAATACGGTGCGACACTTAAAAACAAATACCACACGTACTTGGCCCTACAAATCCTTCAGGGGGAGCAGAGAGAAAAAAAAAACGGAGGGGAGCAGCAAGCGACTCAACAGTATGTTGCAAACCTAATGAAAACACAAATTACTTCCGCACATTGGCACGTCCTCGGGCAAAAGAAACGAGGATATGGGCGCACTTGTAGCTCTGTATTTGTATGACTGTGTGTGTGTGTGTGTGTGTGGGTGCTGTAGCACACATGCGCGCTTAAATGTGCACAAATTTATGTGTGCGTGTGTGTGTGTGCGGGACATGCACATTGCCATTTACAATGAGAATCCCAGATCGTTCGGTAATAAACCCATAGAAATGCAATTATTAGATTTTCCCTCTGTGTGTGTGTGTGTGTGTGTGTGTGTGTGTGTGTGTGTGCACAAGTCCCAAAACTACTTCGACGGAAGATGTCGACGACAACGACGCTGCCAGCATATACTCGTACATACGTACTAACTCGAAATACATCCCAGCAGCATCGATGAGCATTAACAGAGCAATACAGACAGACAGACAGACGTAGACGATTTTTACATATCATATTATGGTTATATTAAATTGTAATTTTGGATATATCGAAAGATGAAAGCAATCGTTAGTCCAAATGAATCCGCGAAGCAGACATTGGCGAAGTCTAGAAATTGTTTGTAGCTATTGACTGTTAACTTTTAAACTGGAACAGATATCAACACGGTGCCAGAAAAGTAAAAGTAGCTGATTTAATTAGCTTTACATTAATGTATATATTAAGGACCAAAGGTTTCTAAGTTTGTAGATATAACTCATTAAAGTTTCACACTGTATATAAATAAACAAACTTCAACGATTTTCTGGTATTAAAGAAATATTTTTAAAATTTATTTTCATATCTCTATAACTTATTTTAATATTAATATTTAAAATATTAATACCAAAATCGTTAGCATGGTTTATTTTAGCGCCTTTTTAAAAAATCCATTTCATAAGCTTGACAATTTCATATGACAAACTCTGCGCAATCGCGTGGCAAATATAAATCAGCGCAATAAATAAAAATCGGAAATAATTCATAAGTAAAAAAAGGAAATAACAAAAAAAGCAAAACCTTAGTCAATTGACGTGCCACCTTAATTCAACTCCCCCCCCACCCCAGTTCAGTCATTCATTCGCCTCTTCAATATCTCAGGCTGTAATCTTGGCAGACAACAAACAGCCACGAGCAGATGTATTTATGCGCTTTCGCATGGCAAACTGGCTACAAATGTATCTCTGCTGGCAGTGAACTTTTCACTTTTTTTTGCTTTTCATTTTTTTTTCGTTTTTTTTATTGAGTTTTTTAATATTAGGGTAGCAAGCAGCGTTAGCAGCTCATCTTGTTGTTGTAAGTCGTTCGATGTTATATTACTTTGGCTTATGTAATGCAATTACAATTGCTGCTTCGAATAAAATGAGAAATGAAAAAAAAGAAAAGTATGATGAAAAAAAAACCAAATCGTTTTGAAAATATGAAAAGCGAGAAGAAAAAAAAAACAAATTCAAATAATCGATTTTTCAGTTTTCAATAAAATCAAATCAAATCGAATAAAATAATTGCACAGCACGCGTGCACAAACTGCCGAAGTGACTGACTGAGTGACTGGCTGGTGTGCATTTTATTATTATCATTTTCTGTTATTAGAATCTACTGGCGGAAAACGCTGCAGCATATCCCCCACATACACACATACACACAGACATGACTTGACATTGGCGGTTGCCAAAATGCGTTATGAAAATGTTATTATCACACCATTATGTGCCACATCCAGATGCTTATTATGATGAAGATAAAGCTTGTTGCTGAAGAAACGAAACCGAGCGCATTCGGTCGGTCGGTCTGTCTGTCTGTCTGCCTGCCTGCTTTCTTGCGGCTGACATAGCTACTGCTTTGTTCTTTTATTTCAGCGTGTGTGTCTTTTGAATGTGTATTCAAATTGCGCGTTAAGTCCTTTGTAGTCCTGAGCATATGTATTAGACTGGTTTAAGCAAAAATAATTGCTAAAAGTTCGATGTTTAACCTATAAATTATTTGTTGAATTTTAGTCAATGACAAGGCGTTTAATTTCGCTTTTGAAACAGTAAAAAACTCGTTAAAGGATTTAAATTTGTTAAGGATTGCAATGAATAACCTGAAAATATACAATTTAATTTCTGTTTTGAAAGCTAATTCGCTAATTGCTTCTTCTTATGAAAATTGCTTCTTAGTTTATGAAAAGTTAGCTTAGATTTTTGTATACGTTTACTTCAAATTTAAAACGCTCAGCTACCTTTATTTTCTAAGGTTTAAGTTTATTTTTAGAAACAGCTCAAGACTATAAATTCTTGAGTTAAATTACTTTTATAAAGAGTTGCTAACATAAGCAGAACAATTTTATAAATACATACTATGGAGTCCCAAAACAACTTTCATATGTTTAACCAGATAAACTTTAAACCATACAAATTTTTCATTCAAAACCAGTCGCACACATACATATATGAAACATAAAAAATGTCATAAATTTGTTATCATTTTCATTTTGTCTCGCGTGGAATTGTGATTTTTATGACGACTGCTCTGAAGGCTTTTATTTCCATGCACATCGTAGTGAGACGTCGTAAGTAAGTTTATATAATAAATAATATCGCACTATTGCCACTCTGCAAGCATGTGTGTGTATATTTGTGTGTGTTTAAGTGTATTACTGCGTATGTCTTTTGCCATTTGAGTGCAAAAGAATTGTTGCTATTGAATTTCAAGTGCAAGTGTATTTGAATTTCAATATTTAACCAAAAGTATTTTAATTTGACAGCCCAATTAAATGTACAACTTTTGAGTAGATGTGTGTGTGTGTGTGTGCGTAATCATGCGCTTAACTATGCCATACTCCAGAATTGAGGTTTAATTTCAATTAAAATGCTTTAAATGCATTGCAGCAATTTCCCTTCATGTAAATCAAATTAGTGCTGTGTGCTATCTTAAGACACTTACGCATATTTAAGCACACACACACAGAGACTGATGTCTAAACTCAATTGTATATATATACAAGTATGTATACTCGCATTAAGTCTGTCACGTAGATCAAATAGACTCTTTGGTTTATGTTAGTAATGCAATGCCAAACACGAAATTGTTAAATGTATTTTGTAATAGAAAATTTCTGACGACGTTTTCAGATGGATCCAACAATCAAAAGTACAACAACAACAAAAAAAAGAACAGCATTCATGACATTTGTGCTGACTTTGTATAAATTGTCATCGAAAGTGTCGTTGTTGATATTTACTGCATTACTATAACTTATGTGAATGTATTTTAAATAATCTATATTTTGATATATTCGATTTTTATTAAATCCTTTTTACGTATTTTTAATTAATTTTATTTATATAACATTTTATAACACAATCTAATAAATAAATCGTTAATAAAAATTATGGTGGCATGTCATTAAAGTCGTCATCGTCTGAAAGCATTTTAAAACTAATTTGTTTATATACTCAAAGTGAAATATATAAAAAGATATTAAAAATGTTCATTTTTACTAATATTTAATATTGGGGCTATACAAATAAATCATTTGTTGTGGTGACTTAGGAAAGGTCAATTCTTGCCCATAAGGTCGTCGTGTATGTGTGAAGTTTCAAGCGCAATTTTGACTTCTTTGACCCAATACAAAGCCAAGCGGCGGCGTGTGTATTAGAATAGACCTTTTGGGGGCAAGGCAAGGCTGATGTTTCAATTAAAGGTGCGCCTTCACATTCAACTGTTGCTTAATAAAATTGTATCTCTTGGAATGAGATCTCAAAATATTTAAATTTGTGACCACCAGCAGGTGTAGTCGATTTGAGTAACGACATGATTCTGCTGATTTTTAACATTTTAAAGCTTATCCTCAAATCCATTTCAAAGCGAAATTGCGGCAAAATTCGATATAACTAATTTTTATCATTTTTGTTGTTGTTGGCAATTTTCTACTTTTGTCGAGCTTTATGTTTGAGATTGTGGAAATGTGATGTTGTATTTGTACAGGAAACTCATTACGCAAATCTCCCTTAAGCTACACCAAATCCTTTTTGGCAAGTTTCCCTTTTTTTCTTTCGGGGTTGGGGTCTAAAAAGCGAAATTTTAACTTCTAATTTCACATATGCAAATATACACGCACACACATACACATTGACAAGAATACAGACAGACATACAGAGTCATGTATGTTCTGCATGTACATTGATGCAGACAGAGCCGTATGCTAAGGATGATTTCATCAAGGACGAAGCGCCTCTTGCGTACACATCAATAAATCTTAAAGTCCTATGCAAACATTAAACCTTTGATCTCAATCAATTTGCAACAGTAGCAGCCAAAGCAGCAAAAGCAGCCAAAGCAGCATTTTTCCGTTCTTTCGTGCAGGAAGCAGCATTAAATCCCTTTCGATTTCGTTTGGAAATTTTCGGGGATTTCGTTTTTTTTTTTGTTTTTATATTTTCGTTATTGTTTTTTTTTGTTGTTTATTATTTTAGCAAAGCTACAAAAATATACATACGTGCATTATTATTTTACTACACGTGGCCCACATATGCTCAATTGTATTGTATTTGTATTCTTTTTTTTTCCCGAGAAGCATGAAGGTTAGCAGGATTTACTACGATTCGTTATTTTTTTGTATTTTTGGCGCTGCGAGAGATAACTCCATCGCGTGTAGCGGAAATCATATGTAAGCTTTCGGCAATATACGCATGAATTGCAGCATTTATGCTTTTCTTTTCTTTTTATTGGCAACATTGCTCCAATTTGTGTTTTAACCCTTTTTAGTGAAATTATCTTGTGGCATATAAAGAAAAATCATTCATTTCATTTCATATAAAAATCTTATTCATTAAAATTAAAACAATGAAAATTTGTGGTTGAATTGTTTTTGCCCAATCTTAATCTTAATATATAAAACACCAGGTACCTCCTCACCTTATTTTATGAAACAATTTCGAGCGACATCTACTGATTAATAGCGTACAAAAGAAGCTGAGAAAAGATACGCTTGAACATAGTTTAAGTTTTTAGGTTAATTTAACTATTTAATTTTAACAGTAGCACATAATTTGAAATATGTAACCTTTTTTTATTCGAGTAATTGATCAATAATTATTGGTAATTTAGGTTACTAATCACTTGAAAATTTTGAACTTTGAAATATTGCTTGGAGATTTCGAGCCTGAAGATTTTGAACTTTAAGATTTAGATTTGATTAATTTTGTACTTGAAGATTATGTATTTAAAAATTTTATACTAGAAGATTTTGAACTTTAAGATTTTGTACATAGCAGTTTTTTACTTGGAAATTTTGTAATTGGAGATTTTGTTTTCGTAGATTTTGTTTTTGAAGATTATCAATTTAAAGATTTTGTACTTTAAAATTTTTTTTTTGGAGATTTTGTATTTGAGAATTTATATCTTTAAGATGTTGTAATTGGAGATTTTGTATTTAGAAATTTGTTAGTTAAAGGTTTTTATTTTGTTTAAGATTTAGAATTCGAGACTTTATCACTTTACACAACTTTTTTTCATAGAAATTTTCACTTAAATTTTTTCTAGCTGAAGACTTTGATGCTTGGAGATTTTGTGCATCAAGATTTCGATTCTTAAAGATTTGAAATTTTTAATTTGCATTTAGATTTTGAACATTTATTACATTACACTGAACTCGAAAAGTTTGTCTCTTTCAAAATCTTGACAATGAAGAATTTGTAGTTTGGGATTTTTCACTTAAGTGGAGATTTGTATTTGAAGAATTTTTCTCTTACAGATTTGGCTAATCTCTTCTTACTTTGAATCATTTTTATTTATAGATTCATTGAAAAATAAAATACTTATAGAAGTAATAATTGGCAAGCTGTTGCCCTCTGAATCGCAACTCCATTTTCCACTTAACACCGCGAAGAGGTGTTTCATCTTAAGAGTAGGAAGACACGAACAACCTCATAGATTTTGGGTGTTTGGGATTTGCCAGTGTTTCTGTTCTTTTGCGTTATTTGCGCAGAATTGAAATTTATTTTGTGCGTTTCTTTGTTGGTATTTTCAATTGTGGCGCGCCGCAATACAAACAAACAAACGAACGAACGCAAGAAAAAAACTGCATAATCAAAAGTTATGCCGCGCGTTTCTTTGCGCTTTTTCTTCTGCTTTGTATTTATGTATTTGTATGAATTGTGGTGGCGTTTATTGCTGCTCTTATTGTTATTGTTGTTGTTGCCACTGCAAACTGATTTTCCTTTGTGGCGGCTCGGCTCGGCTGGCTGCGGCGGCCAAATCGAGCACGAAAAGTGTTGCGCATTTGCATAATTTAAGCGCGAAAAATTCGCTTAAATTTGTTGAAAATTCAATTTTCAAATTTTACGCTTGTTTTTTTTTAATATAAAATGTTTTTTTTTGTTTCGTTTTATTGCGTTTTTACTCAATCACAAATTGGGGAATTTGCGCCGCTTCTCGCGCATTTCCTGCGTGACTAAAAAAAAAAAAACATTTAAAAATTTTGATTGGCTTCCGGTGGCGAAATTTTCGCCGCGCTGGAAAAAAGTTTTCATTTTTATGAGCGTCGCCCTTTTTTCCATCAGCTTCATCAATTTGATTTTTCGTTTTTTTCGGAAAAGTAACTAAATAATAATTTCGCATTTTGTTGCTTTTGCTGTTTTTGTTGTTGTTGTCGTTGTTTGTTTATGCGTTTATCTCGGCTTGCTCATCAACATAATCATTCTTTTCATCAACTGATTTAAGAGCAAAAGTTTACGAGTTTGATAGAAATCACAAAATAAAATAAAATAAAAGACTGAGGAAAGGGGAACAACAACAACAAAAAAAATCGCAACTAAAAAGGAAGGTGGAAACGTTGAAATGGAATAAAAAAAAAGTTATAAAAGAGAGCGGCAAAAAAATTACTTCCGTTGCGTTGGTATCCTGTACGGGCGGGTGGGCGCTGATTCAGCTCGGCTCCTTAAGGCTTAACTCGTATCCTTCCAGTGCTCCACTGCAACCATTCCTCGGAGCTCCGCTGACGACACACCTGCAAGCCCGCCCGGGCGTTATTACAACTTTTGGTCAGAAATCAAAATGTACAAACGACGAATGGAGACGGAGACCAGGCGGGAGTGGGGGGGGGGAGTAAAGCGCAAAATTGAAAGTATATGGCAATACTGGCTGAATGGCTGGGCGTGTTAGCAGCACACGCGCGCCGCTGCCAGCCTGAGCGGTTTTAAGCAAAAACTAATTAAAAGTTGTGAGACAAAATTTTTTCTGTTTCTAGTTTTTTTCCGTATTTTTTGTTGTTGTTTGTATATGTTGTTGTTGTTGCCTTCCTTTCGATGGCAGTTAGCGTTTGTGTTTGTTGCTTGGTTTTTGTTTTTTTTTTTGTTTGTGTTACTTTTCGTTTCACTTTGACAGTGACGCACACAAACACCAACCCACGCTCTGCCACGTTGCCAACTCACTTAGATCGGGCGCTTTGGCGGATAACTCCCGTAAACTGCAAAGTACAAGTACAACACGTAAACAACATTTTCAGTTACTTATCTTGAATACTTGGATTGGATTGGATGCGAAGCTGAACTCTTCTGCTTCCGGTACAGTGTACAGCAACTGTAACAGCGAACGGAAGTTGAAGGATACTTCTGCGTGTCGCAGGTGGCAAATGAAATTGAAATTTAAAAAATGTTGCAGTGCAGCAAAAATTTAAAGAAGCGCACTTAAAGACGATTTTTGATGATGTCGGACGTTTCCTTTTTTAAAAATAAAAACAAAAATGCTTCTGTTTATTTTACGAAATTTATATTTATGTAAAATTTTCGACAAAAGAAGATGCAATCATCCAGATTACTTAAAAAAAATTTCAACAAATTGTTAATCTCTTTTAATTGGTTATTAAAAAGCAGTTAACTTACGAAATTATGACCAGAAAAAAAACATTAACCGAAGTATACACTTAGTTAAAATTTGTCTTAAAAGTAGTTACCTAAATCAGTAAATTTTTTGTTACAAGTAATATTGCGAGTTATATTACTGGTTATGTTACTAGTTATATTTCTTAACATAAGTAGTCACAAATTGTCATCGAAATAGCTCCTTAAATAATTAAACTCCTAGTTTTATTACTCGTTATATTACCAGTTATATTACTAGCTATATCATTATTAGTTATATTGTTAGTTATATTATTAGTTATATTACTTAGATATCCTTTGCAAACTTGCTTCTTAGTATTACTGACGAGTTTTTTTCTTAACACTTCTAAATTAATTACTTGCATAGTGCATCCAACTTTTCCATTAATAAGCTGTATGCTCCGAATTGATTATCAGACTTAATGGTAAATTGAATAATGTGTTGTTATAATATTATTAAATCTTGTTGAATACTTTAAACGCGAATCCATTAAATTTATGTTAACACAAAGGAAAGCATTTCTGTTCAGAAATCTCCTGAAAATATCTGATATACCAAATTTTCCTTAAGGGCTTAAACAAACAGTAAGTATCAACTGGAGGGGGGGAAGGGTGTGTGTGTGTAGTGTAACCTACTTTAAAATAAACACCGTTTCTATTTGCTGCAATTCATATCTTGCGAGTTTCCACTTAACTAAACTTAAGCGTTAGTTTTTTTTTCTTTTCGCCGTAATAAAGCGATAAAGTTGTAGTGAAAATGTATTGAAAAACTTTTTTCATATTTGTAATTTCAAGTTTTGTTGTCGTCGTTGTCGTTGTCGTAGCTTTGACATAACTTTTTCTACGTTGATATAAGAACTTTTTCTTAGTTACTTGTGAACAGAGAAATTTTTTTAAACCTTTCTACAATAATAAAAAAATTTTTCAACACGTTGAAGTGTGGGTACAATAATAAATTATTTCGCGAATCGTCAGCGACAACAATCGCTTATTTTGATCTCTTACGCTACTACGCATAAATCAAAATGCAATTAAAGAATTATGTCAGCAGTGGCGTTCGTTCATTCCTTCATTTGTTCTGCCATTCTGCGCTAAACTACAAATGTCAAGTAATTTGGAATCTTAATAAATGTACCCCGGAGCAGAGTTACCCCAGTTGCGCACAGCGAAAATTTAAATTTAAATTAAGTTCGCATCAGCTATGTTACACATCTCGCAAAATTAAGTGAACTAACGAACGAACGAAGGGAAAACAAGCGCCGCTTTACCCCTTTGCGGCGCAGTATTTGCTGCGCGAACTTTTCTGCACTGCAAGCATAAAAATACAAAATCAGCGCAACGCTTCGCAAAAGAAGTAAAATGTTAATTACTTTCAATTTTGACGAAATGGCAGGCAGTCAGTCAGTTAGTCAGTCAGTCGTCATAGGGTTTGACCTTCGTTGGGCAGAGTGTTGATTAGGCAGAGAAGGGGAAGGATGGCTGTTGCCATGGTTGATGATTAACTAAGTTGGCGCCAATGGAAGGTATCAACATTCAACTCAGGCGGATGCGTCGTAATTATGTTTGCTTTATTTTGTGCGTGACGAGGTTTTTTAAGGCGTTAAGGTAGTTTGTGGAATATATTATATACTCGTATGTATATATAATATATATATTACATATTTAAAATTTAAACAAATATATATTGTATAACCTCAATAATTGTAATTAACTTTAATACTCGTACCTTACAGATTTGTTGTTTATACTTCGACTATAAAGCAATAAATCTCAACTTAAGTTGCAAATTACGCATCGTTTTTTATTGCTTCTGTATGTATGTGTGTTTATATGTTTTTATATATATATTATTAAATAGATTTTTTCCATCATCGCACATCATCATTATCATCATCGGTGGCAAGATATTCTTTTTGGTACTGCTTACTGCAGCAGGGTAAGTGGTTATCTTAACCCTCGAAATAAGCAGGATAAAAAAGTTATATGAAGTTAATAAAAAAGCAAACGATGATAAATGTCGCATCAAAGCATTTTTAAAAGAACACACACACACATGGACACAAACGCAAAGCATTTTGTGTGACAGCCAAAAAGGCAATTGTTGCTTCATAAAAATAAAAGCAGACTTATAAAAGTCATGTTTGTGTGTGAGAGTGTGAGAGCGCGTTATTAACCCCAAAAGCACATTGTCAAGTTAGTAATTTGGCAGAGTTTTAGCAGAGCATTTTTGTTAATTTTACTATAATAGAATTTAAAAATAGCAAATTGAAATAAAATTAATACCTTAGAAGAAAGTTTGCTAATTTAATAAAAATGTTTTCCAAATAAAGAAACTTTGCTATATTAACAACAAGGTTTGTCATCTTAGCAAAAAGCTTTGATATACATTTTTCATTTGCTAACTTGACAAACGGTTTTGCTAATTTGACAACCAATTGCGAACACATGAGAATTTATAATGTTAACTTGACAACTTAGTTTGCTAACATGACAGCAAAGTTTATAAATTCGACAAACCGGTTTGCTGATATGACAAACAAGTTTGCCAACTTTACAAGTATTTTTGCCAACTTGACAACTAACTTGAATAATTTCTAAAACGTTTTCTGCTGCTAGGCTATGGTAAATCCCCAGACGTGGCAGACACATACACACATATACGTACATACACACACTCAAATAAATTCGCACAACGTTTGTAATAAAATTGAAAGGACTCATTAAATTAAATGCAGTGTAAAATGCTCATAAAACGCTCCCGCGGCTACGCGTCAGCGCCACACGCATACACCCGCACAAACACATACACATGCCAACAACCAGCATGAAATGACGAAGGCATAAATGAGCGAATGCGACAGCCAACGCCAGAGACACCACAACTCAACAAGGAAGGGATGTGTGCCTGCCAGCCCGCGCGCCTGTGACTTCCTTCAGTTTCGCCTCGACTCAATCGCTCAATCATTTCGTTGTTTATGCGATGCGGCAGCATATGTGTGTGTTTGCGGGTGTAAGTGTGTGTGTGTGTATGTGAGTATCAAAAGCCGCGTACTATATAAGTCGCGCGCAGCACATTTACGCTTTAAGCTGGCTTTTGTGTTGCAAAGCAAAGGCGCCTATGCTGAATGCGCGATAAGCGAAAATCGTTGCATACAAACAGGGGCAGCACAGAGGCGTACACAGTACTTACTCTTTTTTTTTGCAATGATAAAACTTTATTTTTAGAGTATTAAAATATTTAGTATTAAAATTGAAATTTGGATACAGTTCTCAATGGCGAATCAGGTCAAATTGCTTTAAAATTTTGGGTTAAAATAATTTAGATTGAAAAAAGTCTATTCTTAAAATTTTGTCCAACTTTTGTATTATATCGTAGTACAGTGCATGATCTGAGCACAGAAGTGAGTACAGCTTAAATGAGTTGAAAATTAATTAAAAAATAATTGCAATATTGCCAGATAGTGACAAATTTGTTAGGCAACATCGTTGTCGTTAAATTAAAGTAAAGGTGCCGGTGCGATGACTTCACATTAAGGATGAGTCCACAATTAAAAAAGAGTTAAAATTTACACATTTTCGAAATGGAATTCAAACTTTTAACAATTTAATTGGATTTTTTCAATATGCCAACGCAAATAAATTTAAAAAGCAATTTCCGCTAACAAATATCGCGGCGAAAAATGTTGAAGCGTTTTTTTTCTCTGCTCTCGCATGCACTAACATTTTATGTGTATATTTATTACACATATATGTGTGCATGTGTGCGGCTGTATATCGCGGCGCTTCAATGACAGTTGTGTGCTGGCAGTGCTGCCAACTTGCACGTTTTATTACATCAACAAAAAAAGGAAACAAAATGACGCTGGCAAAAAGAAAAAAACAAAACGTATAAATAAAAATAAAGTAAAGCCAAAGTCGTAAAATCGATTAATCATAAATAAACACGCGCTTCGCCTGAGTTTTTAGATGCATTTGCAATTGCCAACCTCGTGTCGGGCTGGGGCAGGGACAGGCGAGCGAACGAACGAACGGACGACCGAGCGGATACATTACGTCGCGCCGTACTGTTTACGATGCAACACGCCCGCGCGCCGTCACTAGAACTGCGACACAGACATTTGGAAATGGATCTTCGACGTACATACACTTAAGCTTGTAGGTAGATGAACGCGATGCGGCGCTTTGGCGGCTGTGCGGTGGAAATAAAATTACGCGTGCAGCGTTCATATAAATTCAGCTGAACGAACAGAAGAGAAGAGAAGAAAAAAAGCGACCTTAATGCATAAGCAATATCTCTGCTTTTGCGTTGATGGAATTTTAAAGACATTCTCACATTTTTATGTTTCTCTGCGCACTGAGAAATATATTCCGAAGAAAAAAAATTGCTTTTATAATAAAATATTTAATAGTTCAATACTTAATAGAGTTCAAGAGCTGAGCTTAAGAGAAAATTTATTCAATTTTTTCATGCAAATCTCTAGTCATGCCTTTAAAGGAATATGGTAACTGTACCTAGCATCCTTATCATTATATAAAAATATTCTGTCAATTTTGAAAGTAGAATACGCTACGGGTAACATAGACGAATATGATAATCGTAGTTGGTAGTAAAAAAGTTTTTCCTAACCTTGTCTCATTAAAAATGTGGTGAACGACATCTACCGAACAATAGTTAGATTAACATTGAGTCATGTCTGATAAATGGACTTTCAGACTAGTGACTGAAAAACCAAAACAAACAGATAAATTTATATAGTTTAAGGTTATATTTTTCCATTCCTTTCTGTAGTGAATCACTATGCTCTCGATAACTCTCAGTTGTATTGATCGTAAGGGGACAAAAGACCACTGATAAAGAACTATAGTGAGTTTCAGTTTTGCAAAATTTAAAAATAAAATAGTTAAAAAATATTAAGCTCAAAAAATTCGACATTTTAAACAATTTATTTATTTTCAGTTGATCCTCCTTAGTCTTTCAGAAGTTATTTTTGTGATGTTACTGCCGAAACTTCTAGCAGATTTTAAGTCTTATTCCCCCCTAAATAATCAATAAATGAAATAAACTCTAAACGATAAATAAGTGATATTTTAGAAGATTACAGACTAGGAAAAGATATTGGGATCTAAAAAGTATTAATCTCTAGACAATATATGTTAGTAAATAAAATATAAAATAATGTTGTATCTATTTTACAACTACACTGACTTCTAGAAAATACTTTTTCTACCTAGATTGACACGGTTTGATATGAATCTTTATCTTTTGCTCCTCTTCAATTTAAATATAGTCCGCAGGCTGATCTCTTCTACTTTCACTTGTACAAATGAAGTGAAATTGTTGTGTAAATTTCCATTTAATTTGATTATTTATTACCATTTGTTTTGCTAATTTGTGATTAATATGTAAAAATAATCGAAACTCAAGCTTGCGAAAAATTTGCACAATTTAAGCGCTCAGTGGAACTGTAAAGAACTCAACACGCTATGCAAATACTTAATACTCGCAGCTAGAGTCCGCCAAAAATCAGTCAACAACCACATCAAATGAAATTAAGTCAAGCCAAGTCAAATTCAAAGTCAAGACAAGCTAAATCAAGTCAAGATAAGGTGCCAACATTTACCAAAAAATACGCCAGTAAAAAGAAAAAAAAAAAAAGAGAAGAAAGTCTTAAAGGCGTCGCGAAGGCGTTTTGAAGGCGTGTGCGTAATATGACAAGGGATGACAGGACGGCAGGACGATAACGACAACGGACGAAACAAATATCCTGTTGACGCGCGCTGACAATCATAATGACGGCGTTAAAGCTGTTGAGCGCTCGCTGCTCGACTCTGGCAGCAACGGCGACTGCGACGGCGGCAAAACAACTTTTGAACGCAAAAACTTTTGTCGACTTTTTAATTTCTTTACAATTCGTGTGGCGGCGTGTATTGTTGTTGTTTGCGTACTCTCAGCAAATCGCATAAACAGCTTATGAAACATAATACGCCTGACACTTTTGTCACTCCCTCAGTGACTGACTGACTGAATGACGTTCCAAACGGACGCCTCCTCCCTTCGCCCCATTTGGTATCTCTGTGACTTCTGGTCCGGCGTCCACTTTGACTTACTTTGGTGGTCTTATTTTGTTTGTCAATCAGATAATGTTGTTGCTGTTGTTTGTGTTGTTGTGTCGCTGTGAATTTAATTTGCAGTTTGTTGGAATTTCGGAGTTTTATTGTGTCGTGTAAGCTGAAAAGTTTTAAACTGCTGCGCAAGCTGATTCTATGAATTTGGTTTGGCGCGTTTCCTTTCGAAAAATCTAAAATCAATATAGATTTTCTTTCTTTTTTTCGTTAAAGAATTTAGTGGCATATATTGATGGCATAAATATGCGAGATCATTGCCAAAAATTTGAAATTCAAATTTTGCGATTTTGCATTAAATTTTATTTTTGTTCTAACGCTGAGAGTGACATCTTCTCTTATGCTAGCGGCTGTGGTTAAATCCTTGGAACAACAAATTTTTTCGCTGATATATAATGCGATTTTTTTTTACCAAATAAATAAGATTTTCCAGTGGTCACACCCTGATACCAAAATTTATTAAATTACTTTAAGACAACAAAGTTATACGCCATACAATAAAATAAGAATGGCTTCTGTTTTTCTTTCTTTCACTCTCTGAATCTTTAGAGTTTTTCCCTAATAACTCGAACTGAAGTGCAACCCAAAGTGCTTAATGAGGCCAGCGTATGTATCCCTAACACCCACATGCTTTCATACACACACACACGAACACAGCAATAATACATACACACTACCATAATCATTGTTTCTACGAAATAAAGTACATTGTGTCAACTCAAGTTCTTGTCTACTCAATTCCGCTTAATAAAATTTGTGCAAACAACAAAAACACAAAAAACGAAAACAAAAAAATCCCTCATAAAACAGGGGCATTTGTCCTTTGCCTTCGCCGCACTTGCCCCGTCCATTTTCATTCACAATGCTGCTGCTGCTTAGCTACTATCAGAGTGGAGCTCCTCTTATTACTTTTAACATATTTTTCTATGTTCGCTTTGTTGTTAACATGAATTTCTATTTCTTCGTTTATGGTATACCCTGCATCAAAAGTGCGTCAGTTTCATACATTTAGATTTTCGTTTGGTAGTAGGCAGAGAATGGATTAACATTCTGTGATATCAGAGTTATCATCTTAAATTTGTTCATCATATTCCATTGAATTTTATATTTAAGATAATTTATAGATAGTCTAATTGTCCGTCTTATGTCGAAAGAACGTGGCGCTATTGATCAGAAATGTTGTCCAGTTTATATTCTAACCTTGGTAGTGATCGGAGAGTCTCGCTTCTTTTATCATATATTTAAAAGGTTTGTTGCTAAACTGATAGGTGGCGTTGCCTTACTACTAAGGTGAGGAGCTCCTCTCTTCGATTTTATATATATTAGATATATTTAATTGCAGGGTACTTAGACTTTGACTTGGCTCTACATTATTTTGTTACATTTTTTTTACTTGTGTATTTTTTTCTCTTTTAAATGGTGACGTCGATATGCTGCTCCGCCAGTGTACATAGTACAAATAACTTATTAAGGCATTAAGGATATGTAGCACAGAAATTGTGTTGCATAGCAAACAGAGAGAGAGAGAGAGAGAGGACAAATTGCGGAGATGACGTTGACGTTTCGCAACAGTTTAATAAAATTCAATGTCGACGCTGCTACCTAATTTCATTGAATTTTTCTCCTTCGTTTTTATCCCTCATACTCGTTCTAGTTGAATGGAGTGTTGCTTGCTTCTTGGGGGTTGCAATTATTTATTTTTGTTTTGGCTCGATTGGCGCTGTCAGTGACATGTCTCCCCACGGGCCCACAGGGCACATGGAGAGCAAGTGCTTTGCGTGTGGTAAATATGTCGAATTCTTTGCATAAATTTGGTTCTGATAGTAAGGCAAATTTTTAATGGTTGAACTTGGTTTAGGTGGTTTAAAATTGTGAAATTCCACGATAACTTACTGGGAATTTGGTGGTAGTAAGACATAATAGATACATTAGATGGAAATCATTTAAATCGTTAATTAGTTTGTTCAAGTATTAATAATTACTCTTTTAAGAAGCAGTTCTTTTTTCAAATTTCGTGTATAAAAATCTCAGTGTAATAGATTCTACTTAAAATAATATCCGAGCAGCAATTGACTCTACTACTTGCAACAGTAACTCTCAAAGACATTCACCCAGAAGCAATGAAAATACCAACACTCAAAATCAATCGTCTTGGTATGGCTCAAGTGTCTTAAAAGATTTCCAAATGAAATTTACGCACTCAGGTGGTATGTACTCGTGCTCGTGTGTATTTGTATGTATATCAATGACAGCAATGGCAGGAAATAGCACACTACTAGTCATTATGCCGGAAGTGAGGTCATGCATAAGCATTTCGGCACAATTACAGTGAAATAAATCTCGACTGCGTCAGAGGTCGGAGTGCGAAGAGATATCGGGCAGAAATCAGAATTCGCAATCAGCACCAAGGATGCACGAGTACATACATAAATTTCAAGTGGATGATGTACATTTAAGCAACATTCGGCTAAGAGTTCTTTTGTCAAACCGTGACTCTTGTTGCGAATTATAAAACTTGTTTCGAAATGATACTACACTCAAAGAAAGTTTTGTATTAGTATTCAGACTATTTGAAATGTACTCGTAGTGGCCCAAGAAAAACTTTCCGTGTATTCTTTATCGCTCCATCAGTTGTCTTAGGTATTCATTCAACAAGTTGATACCATCATGCAGTTTTTCTTTTTCAGCTATCCTAATCCTAAGAATCGTGTGGGTTGCTTGGTGTATACAATTTGCAACAATTTGTCATGCCACCCAGCGTATGTGGGTTTGTTGTGACTTCTTATCTTACCTTCCAACCCAAACATATTGTCTTCTAGGGAACGGCATACATATACGCACGCTGGAATCAGCAAATCTAGAATAACATTTATGCCACTTGATGGCAATTCAATTCAATTTCGTTTGGGTATCTTGTGCGTTCCTCGAGCATCTCCCAGTTGGTATATTTCGGCATAAAGGTATCACTTCCGCAATGTGGGGTTTCTTCGGTCGGTATGTATTGTACCAAAATGTGTGTCTGTACGTGTGTTTGTCTTTTTGTCTGTTTGACGTACTTTTCGTTCGTTCGTTCGTTTGTCTGTCTGTCATGTGGAAAGATGTGTGTCTTCTTCTGCACATGTAATAAGATACGAATTCCTATCATCAATGTGAGGATGGATATAAATTTTTTCGATACATAAAAGTTGACTTGAGCCTAAATCGATAATAATTACTATTCGTTTAGTTGGAAACTTCCTTCCCATGTGTATGTATATAAGTATGTACGAGCATTTTCGACAGTGTGTGTATGTGTGTGGCTGGGTTGACTTGTGTATTTATACGTTTCCGTGGCTTATTGGATTTGTTTTCATTGATTCTGCGACAAATAGGATTTGTTTTGATTAATCGTATCGCACACTTGTAGTCTGTAGAGATTTTTATTACGTTGGTAGCATTCTCCAAAATAATTTGATTTTATGTTAATAACAAGAAAATGCTTTGATTTTTATTATTCAAATCTTTAGCTTAAAATCAAAATCAAACTCAAACTCATAAATAAATAATTCATAAAGTTGAAGTAACAATAGCTTCAGCTCTCATCCTCGGCTGCGTCATTGTTCATTACAATTGTAAATAATTAAATTTCTGTCAGAATTTTTGCACTTGAACTTCGGCGCATTTCAATTAAATTTTTAAGAATTTTCGACACTTTTGTTTGATTAACTGCTGCGAGTGTCAGTCAGTCAGTCAGCCCAGCCGGTAAGAGTCTCTTTTCTCTTAAAGCCAACCAAAACCGCCAGCCTATCGAGCCATTCGAAAGGTGGGAGGGGGAGGCCTTTCATTTCAATTTTATTCCATTTGCCTTTGTGTGCGCCCATGCCACGGCGGCAGCAGCACCTTCTGCTTGTTTTTGCTTCTGCCTTGTAGTATCTGCCACTTTGGCATAATGGAGCTTATCTGCATAAATCAATATCTTTGGCTTTTAACAATCTTAATAATGCTTCGTTTCCTTACCTTACCTTACTCCAGTTTATTTTGTTTTCTTTGGTTTTTTGTTTTGTTTTGGTGCCCCCTGGCAGTGTGCCTCGGTTTGGTGTTAGCTGGCTGTAGAAGATATTTTACCTGTCAGCGGCAATACACTTTTTTATATATTTTATGTTTTCTTATTTTTTGAAGGGGCGTGGGGAATGTTGTTCGTGTTGTTGGCATCGACTTTGGCAATGTCTCATTTTTCCTGGCTGGGTTTGGTAATTTTATGTATTTTGCTTGATTTTAATGACTTGGTAATACAAAACAAAAATACGGAATTTAAGTTGAAATACATTTATTTCTATTTAATATCCATTCCCACAAACAATGAAATCGTCTTTAAATGCTTATCATTATATAAAAGATTATTGAATCCAACCTTTGGTTATGTTATTTGAAACACATCAACTTTATAGGTTAAAAATCGGTGTCACTAAATAAAGTAGTTCGGTCTATATAATTTTTCTTGGAATTTATGAACAGAATATCTGGGAGAATGTTAACTTTTTATATAAATACTTCTTTAAATTAAATTATTAAATTATTTAAAAAAAATGTATAAGAAAAGCGGGATACTCAGCTTTTCCCAAGATCTGTTCTAACCAAAAACTGTTTGTTATTTTCTATTTCCGTGACTTATGCTTAAAAGTTGCTACAAATCATTTGCTCCTGCTTTAAGACGCAGTATTGTGCGTTTCCTTGTAAACAATCGATTTTTAAAAGTCAAAGGAAGACTCGTACTCCCGTAACATTGAAAGCAAGCGTCGGTCGGGAATTTCGCGCGCCGGAATTTCAAATGCGCGCGTTCGCACACATTCCACAACGATCGTAAATTTTACCACTGACAAGCGTCTTCTTGGCTTTCCTTGGATGTCGTCGTGGGTTGTGGGTTAGCCGGGGCAAATGTTGGGTAGGTCTGTCTGTGTCTGTGTGGGATACTCTCAGCTATTGCTTTAACTTGAAAGTAAATGCTACTTGTACGTTGTTTTGGGCAAAGTTGTGTGTTGTTGCGCTGGCAGCAAGCAGCGCGGCATAAGTAATTAGTTACTCTCGGGGTAAATGAGGTAAATGAAGTTATAAAGTAGCGCCGCCGTCGTACTGGCATAACGAATGCGGTTTTAATAAAGCGTTGTGCGAGAATTTATGAAGCCAGTTTAAATGCGTTTTAATTAACTGAGGGGTTTAAGTTTTGTGTGGCAACTAAAAATATGGAGGATTTATTTTCAAGCAAATAATTAAGTTCGAGCAGGTAATTCGAAAAATATACAAACGTTTGTACAAACGATATTTTAAATTTGTGAAAAATTGTGAAACTGATTTAAGTTTAAAATCAAAGAGCACTTTTATCTCGCTTGCGGCTTTTTCTCACAACATATTTATTTATGTCCACAACTCAGACCAAATTCCCCAGGCGTCAATGTCCAATGGCGCTTCGCAAACAGCATCGCAAAATACACAAACCAAAAAGAAAAACAAAAAGAAAAAACTTAAAGACAAACATTAAAAATCGTTGTGTAGCAATGAAAAGCATAATTCCGAGAGATTAAACGAACAGAAAAAACCAAAGGAAATCGATTTCTGAAACAACAACGTGACCAGTCGAGAAGGATAATTCAAGGAGATAGTTACCTCGCCCTCGAAAATATGAATAGGAAAGCAGGAGCAGCAGTGGCGGCAGCAAAGACGAAACTTGATTTGTCTGACGATTTCCGGTCGTAATACTTCAACGACGTCAACTATGGTTCAATCCGGGTGTCTTCTGGTTCGAAACGCGCCTCTACTGCGTCAAATATGAATGACGACTCTGCGAATGTTGAATGAATGAATGAATGAATGCGAAAATGTGGTGCATGCCATTGAATTTGTTTGCCGGCTTAATGCACATCCTTTGGCGGCGACGGTGATGACGATGGCGTCCTGTTGCCAGAAGATGCCACCCAAAACGTGGCGGCTCTTCGACTGCGGCTGACAGAGTTTTCACGCGTTTCCGTTTGCCGTCATAGTTTTTTCCATTGGATTTGAATTTGAGTTGAGTATGTTTTTTTTCCATCCGATTTGGAAGCGTATTTCTTTCTTCCTGGCGCACGAAAATCGAATTTTTCCAACATCTATAAAGTCCTGTAGGATTTCTCTCTGGCGACGCAACAAGTTGTGAGATACAACAGTGCGCGCAAAGATATTAACTGCACGAATTGAATAAAGCCTCGCCAAAGAAAACGAAAAATAAAACTAAACGTAATCTAAGCAAACTGCAAACTGGAGTGGAAAAAAACCAACGACGACGGAAATGAAAAGAAATACAAATTCGGAATTCAATTTTCAGTCTAAGGACATGCTCGAGCCAACCATCCATCCCGTGCAGCGGTAGTCGGTGTGTGGAAATATCAACTCTGTGCACAAAAAAGTAATAAAATTTCATAGTTAGATGAAGACGAAAAGAAAGAAATTCGCAGTAAAAGTGTTTGTGCTGAATGAAGAGACAAACGTTTTTAATTTTGTCAACAGTTGAAATTTTTCAAACTTCATTTTTTAATATATTAAATCCACACAAGAAGAAAAAAAAACGTTCATCGCGGATTACTCAACGCCTTCTTACAACAGCATTAAGTGGGTAATTGACGCTTAAAGAATTTGTTTCCATTGTCTGCTTTTTACTGTCCTACAACTGGAAATTTGCTCAAGATTCCTAAAATTGTTAGACAATCTGTTTGGTCGGTCGTTTCCAATACCGTTCGCTGGTTGCTTTAAGAAAAGGTTACCCACTTAGCAAGGGTTGTTGTTGCTGCGTCGTCTCGATTTGTTGTTGTTAATGTTATTATTGCTGTTGGTTGTTGTTGTTGACCCAATGTAATGCAATTAAAATTAATGAATGGTCCTTTTGTAATTAATAACATTGGAGCTGACATTTCCGCTACGCGAAATTGTGGTATTTTGTTAACGGCGGAATTTAAATTGGCTTGTTGCGCGTTAAATAACGGTAATTTGCGCACCCGTCGAATGAGAACGTCGAAATCGATAGACAAACAAAACAAGCGGCAAGCATCTTTAATACTGGGCAACTAGGCAAGTTGACTAAGTGGACTTTGAAGTGTTGAAGGATTAAGTTTTTGATTAGGTGAGTTTTGTTTTATGATGAAGAGTGAAGTGATTTCTTGGCCGGAATTAATTGTTTAACCACAAACATTATTAAGAGATTAATCCGTAAATAATTAAGGCTTATCTATTGCGCACTGACAGGCTTCCTCAAGTAGATCTGTTCTTAAAGCCACTCCATTTTCATATAAAAGGATAAGTAGGATATAATCGAATACGAAAGACCTGATCCTTAAAATAAAAGAACATGCTTTGAGAGACTTTCCTCAATGATGTCTGGTTAATTTTCAACAAAGCAGAAATACTAGCAGGCTAAGATCTAAAACGTTTGTAGCTTTAAAAAAAGTTCATGAACTCTGTATATAAAATTATCTGATTTTATTTTAAATAATTAATAAGTGTAATTAATTCCTGAAAGAAACGTCAACTCCCGAAACTCGTTAAAGTGCAATGATCTCCTTTCAATTATCCTGCTTTATTAAAGGATAAATTTAATTCGAAAAACGACACTGAGACTCTACGGTATCAACTTCTTCATGCGCTGAAGGAACACAAAAATGTCTCATAATTGCGAAATATGTTAAAATAATTAAATATTTTTCAGTAAAGCATTTGCATAATTTAACAATTCCGAACGAAAGAATCTCAGCCAGAATTTTCACCTGCAAAGCGATTTTTTTCTGTTGTTGTTGTTGTTGTTTGTTCGTGCCGAATGGAGACTTTTGCTGGATCACTGGTCGCGGGAACCAAGGAAAAGCGCAACGAGCGCCAAATGAATAAATCCATTTAAATTGCAACATTCATGACCTGCGGGGCCATTCATCCTTACGAGCGGGCGGCAAAAAAGGCAATGAACAGAAACGCAAAAAATAGGAGAAGAGGAAAAATTCGCGACCAAAAAAAAAGAAACGAAAATAGCAAAAGCGAAATAATAAAACGCTGCTGCTGTCGTCCTGCAGGGAGCAAAATAACGAAATCGCATTTTCTGGCTAACAAGCGCCAAAGTTAAAAGGACAATCTGCGTTAAGCAAAATTATACGCAAACGTATACACACACATACACACTGACATGTACTTACAAACCAATGCTAGCCATAAGGATATCTGAGACGATGAAAGTGCGTCGAGAGAAACTTGTAAAAAATAGCATAACGCGAAACCGACCAAAAAGAATGCTAAATCATGGATGAAGTGCTTCGGTCAGGTCAGGCAGGCAGGCGAGCAGGCAGGCAGGTAGAAAGACAGGAGTTGTGCAGGCAGAAGCAGTTAACAGAACCGACCAAATTCTAGTATAATTGCATTGGTCGTTCGGCGCAACTGAAGTCATATTGCGCGACACGCTGGTGTGCTATTTTAGGGGGCGGCAGCGAGTTTGAGTAAAAGGATTTTGCGATTTGTAGGAAAATGCTTTTAGAAGTGGGAAATTATTGGATGCGATTGTTCGAGGGTGTATCTACTGGGTGGTGTACTCGTACAAAGGCAACTTTTACATTAGTAAAGGTAACGATTTATAAACCATAAATGCGGTATATAAAAATAAAATTTGAATGACTTCATTTTGATAATAAAAAATGCCTTAAAACGTTTATTGGAATATTAATAAAAACGTATTTTAAAAATTCATTTTGATGGGAAATTTGTAATAATTCAAAAGTTAATTTTATGATGGCCACAACATTTAACACCTCAAATAAAAAATACAATTTTATTGGTGCAATGAAAAAGTGGATTCCAAATTTAATATGAAAAATAAAAGATTCCTCTTCTTTTTTGTTGTGAATGACCCTATATAGGCTATTATAGAACTCGAATTCGAATAGTGAGTGCAACATGTTGCCGTCGTATATTGCTTTCAAAAAAAAAAGGAAACAAAACTTAACGAAAAATCCATGCCAAATGCAAATCATAAAAAAATAATGTTGTAACATTGCTCCAGCAGAATCAGATTCAGATTCAGCGTCAGAGCATAAAAGCCAATTCGAAATAAAAGCGAACATGGACACCGCCAGCCGCAACCGTCCGACCGACTGTCCGACCGTCCGCCCATACGTCCAGACTGGACTTCAATGGCAAATGGTGTAAAATGGCGCTTACCACATCAGACCGCATCAGAATGTGGCATAAGTGTTGCGCTTTATGGATTGGGGTTGTTAACAGTTTTTGCTGGTTTCTCGTTTTCCCTTCTTTTGTTGTTGTTGTTGTTGCTTTGTTTCGCGTTTTTTTCCACAAAAGGAAAAATGACATAAAAGTGGAAGCGGCGAAAAAAAGAAACGCGCAACAAAAGTGTCCAACAGTTTAAACGAAATAAAAGAAATAATGGCGAAGGCGCAAAGAGTGGAGCGAGCTGATGGCCGTGTGTAGTCAGTCAGTGGAGGCAGAGACGATGGCGGCGGTGGCGGTGTCGCAACATGGCGCACGCTGTATTGAAAAGGAGTTCCGTTTCCGTTTGAGAAGGACGACACTGCCGCGACGTCGCCTCGCCAAGGCAACGAGAATTGAGTCACGTGTTGGCATTTAAGTGCGGACGTGCAAAATGAGCCATTTACGGCGCGGCGGTTTCAATATGGTTCTGCAGCAGCTCCACAGTTTGGTTTTGTTTTTTGTTTTATTTTTTTTTTCAAGTTCGTTTCTTTAAATGAGAACTTGGCTGTAATGGGTGTCAGGTTTCGCGCACTTGTGTACTGCGCTTGGTGGGCGTAAGTGGCTATGTGCTCCTCAGCAGCCGACGGGCGGCGGGCGGAGTAGACGGAGAATAAGAAGAAGTCGTCGCCGGATGCGCACTTAATTGTTTCTTTTATTTAGTGCGAAATTGGCAATTTATGGGCACATTTAGTGAAGACGATCGACTCGCCAAAAACAACAACAAAAACAAAAAACATGGGCAAGAAAATGAGGTAACAGTTGCCATCGAAGCGATTGAGTTGTAAATCGAGTTTTTCTCTTCTTTTAATTAATACCCGAAGCAGATTTTAAAGTGGTATTGAGAAATTAAGATACGAGTATATGAGATAAGGTTAGATTAGAGTGGTTGTGAATGCTTTAAATAGACCAAGCAAGGTCCACAGCACTACCACAAGCTTCCAGTAATTTAAAGAAATCGTTGAGCTTACTTAGTGATTTAACGAGTATTTGAGAATAAGATAAATTAAAAAAATTAAAAATACTATTTTCATTTTATCTATTTATGTGGCGAATTTATTTATTGGTTGCGTATAACTCTCATTCGGCTTAATCGGAACTATCGGTAATGAAAATTGAGTTTTCAAACGATTTTAAATACTTAATAAATTTTTTCATATACATTCGTTGATTTTTCATTTATATTTGCCTATAAAACTATTATAAATTATTTATAATTCTCATATAACTAGAAGTAAATTAAAACTTAAATTCTCTTAAGTAAAAGGATAAGAAATAAAATGTGATTTTCCTACAAAACTATTCTCAGTTGAATTTTTATGTGATTTTTAAATTTAAGCAACTCTTAAATGTTATAAAAATTCACCGATGATAAATCACAAATCATCAAAATATTTTATTAAAGAAATGTTTTACACACAAAATATGCAAACCCACTCCCACCACCCACTTGAACATGCACAGTTACAAATCCAAAAAAGAAAAATAAAGAACCACAAAAGGGTTAAAGATGAAAACGGATCCGTCAAAAAAAAAGGTTGCAAATTGCCGACAAAAAGTTGGTTTAACAACGACAAAAAAATATGCAAAAAAAGAAAAAATGAGGGGATTTTTGTGACAAAATCCACGAAAAGAATACACTTTGATCATTTGAATTAAGCGCCAAAAAGTAGACTTAAAAAAGCGCACAACGAGAAAGAAGAAAAAAAAACGGAGTATAACTTGCGGCGCAGCACATAAAAATAACAATTGAAATAAATGAGCAGTTGCGAACGTGCTTTGTGTCCCTCATGGCGGGCGGGAAGGCTGATGACAGCAAGTGAAATTTTTGCATACTTTTAGGCGGGCGACGCAATTCGCGCGCCTAAATGAAGACTATTTTCAATGATGTTTCTCCACTTGTCAGCGTTTGGTTTTGTTTTGTGCTGAAAATGGGTTCAAAATTGCAAAAAAGAAAAAAACAAGAATCGTTTCTTAATTGTTTTCAAGACCGAAAGCATACCACAGCAAACGTGTTGCGTGTGTTTGTTTTTGTGTGTGTGTGTGTTGGCAACACTTGCGGCAAGTTTGCTTTATTTGTCAGTCAGTGTTGCGGCTTGTTTGCCATTTCAATTGGAAAAATTGAAAAAAATTGTGTGGCGCAAATGAGAAAGAGGAATTAATTGAAAGTTACAAGCCGCCGACGTAATTGACTTCGATTGGTTTTTTGAACTTGGCGCTTTCGAGCGTTCAATGGGAACTTTGTGTCGAAAGGAAATGCCTTTTTTTAATCATAAATTGTAAGCTTAAAAATTGAATTTCTTGTTTTTTTTTGTTATAAGTTCTGACCTTCACATTTATTCCGATCAATCAAGCGAATTATATACGCAAATAATTAAAGCGAATCGAGCATATCACATATATACGAGTACATACATATGATGCAAATATTTCGCCAATACAAATAAACGATGCAGCCGATTGTTGTGTGTTTGTTTATGTGTGCGTTTGTGTGTGTGTGGCGAAAAATCAGTTCAGGCGCCTGAATTTATGCAATGCAAACAAAAACGCAAAATATGAAGCAATGCCGCGGCACGGCGCGTATTTGAGGAATTTTAAAAATCCATTCGAGTGAAACGTGCCTGCGTGTTCATGGGCAGAAATCGTGAATAAATAGGCGTGGCATAGTGGATGTGAACGCATGTGGGAGCCAAGCGACTACTTTGACACATTTAATCACATGTTGAACAGCGGACAACATCATCAATGCCAGTCGAGGCATCATCAATAACAACAACAACACCAACACCATCATTATTAACATCGGTGCTGTAGCTTGTAGCAACAGCGTCAATTGCAGTTGCAATGGGAGCTTCAGTCTCATTTCCGCCTTCTTTTCAAAATAGGACACGATGTCCTTGTTGCATTTTTTCGCGGCATTAATTCGATGCATGTGCCGCAAAATTGCAGCAGCAGAATTGTATTTTGCGAAATTTTACAGTAGCTCTTAAAATTTTAACACACTAACCAATTGTAAACTGATTTTTTAAACTAAAACTATTTGCGAAAGTTTGATTGTATTTTTTTTTGTAAGTGGAAAAAGAGTGAAGGTTTCTTTATGATGTATCCCATTTACAACGAAAGATATTAGTCCCCTTTTACACCAGGTAATTTAATTTTGCGCAACTAGAGAAGAAGCAAAAATTGAAAATATAATTGGTAAATAAAATATCTTTGTGGTTGCCCGGTGTAGTGGCTAGCGCAATTATCGAGAGAAATGAAAAAATTGTTCGCCACTAAAATTGCAAAGAGTAAAAGAGGACTCATACACTCTCTTTACGAATATATGCGATTTATAAAAAACCAAATATGTTTATAATCATTTTTTTTTTTATAATTTTATACCTTTCCACAAAATCTATAATTTTAAATCCAAATTTAATTTTTTTTTTTAAATATTAACAAGTGTCTTATAATTTAAACACAGACTGTAATTAGCAATAAATAACATTGAAGCAAACCAGCTTAAGTTACTTTTTACTATTTTTGATTTTTATATTCATTTTTAATTTTCATATTTCGAATATTAATTAAAATCGTGCCTGAATATTTATTTCAAGCCTAAAAAGAAGTCTGAACTTTGCACTGAAGGTCCCGTTCAGGGATGAAATCTTATTTAACTGTTTTACCGATGTTTTAGGCTTAAAAAATGCTTACAAATAAATTTATATTAAGATCATCAGTGCCGAATTATGTCATTCAGTAAATTTCAAGTCTCTTATGGCTGCACTTAATTCGAATTCGCTGGTGAATGCTTCAACGGTCTGAAAGTGTTTTGCTGGGCTGTGTGTCCGAATGTAGTCATATACCTTTGACGGTTTTGCAAATTAGCGTGCGTGCGTGGGTGGGTGTGTGTGTGGCGCTCTTGTCTCTGTTGCACAGTGGCGCCTTCTGATGCATTAAAGCCTTTTAAATTGTTTTGGCAGTGGTTGGTAATTTGCGTCCTGCATTCGAATTAATTTGATTTTGCAACTCTTTTGCATTTCGTAAATCGAGTTGTTTGTTGTTGTTGCTTGTGGAACTTTTTTTTTTTTTTTTTTTTTGTGGTCGCACATCTTTTGCTGGTTCGATGATATGTTGATGTTGTTTTTGTGGACGATCAGTGATGACAGTTTGTGCACGTGTGTGTACGGATTTTTTTCTGAACTGTTTGACTCAATTTCGTGTTCTCGTTTTTTTTTTTACTTTTAAAAAATTAATTGAAAAATGTTTTTCATTCATTTTATTTGAATGTGAGTGTTTTTATTTTCTTGTTTTTTTTATCGCCGATTGGCAAAAGTAATTTATCATTGCGGTGTCGTTGTGACGAGTTCGATGACGATGATGAGGGTTGCCAACGAAATTTAATTTTGCACGAAATTGTTTTTTTATTTTGTATGTGTGTATGGAATTTACAATTAATCGATTTTCAATTAGCGCGAAATTATAGTTTCAAGATATTATTAAAATTGAGTTGTTTTGGCAAAAATAAAATAACTTGAAAATTAAGTCCCCTTTTATACTAGTCAATTAAACTTCCTAAGCTAACGAGTTTGTAGGATTGGAAGAGAAGTTTTAAGAAGTGAGAAATAAGCTGAAAACTTTAATTGTTAAGAAAAATTGATTGCCCGGTGATGGCTATCACAATTATTAATAGATAAATTGCTTGCCATAAAATTGCCTAGTGAAAAAGGTGACTAGTTACAATTTTTTATGGTGCAATATAATATTTACAACGAAAATTTCAATAGAAAAGAAGCGTATGGATTATATCTTCAGTCGAAAGAAAAATCTAGGTAAGTTCTTTTTTATTTAATGGTTGTTGTTGTTTGAAAATACAATTTTGGAATTTAAAAATTTTTATATGCAGAATTTGTTGTTGCATAACAAATGTTCTTTCCATTAAAAATGTTTTAAGACTTTAATTTAGATCACTAAAATTAAAGAAACTTTGATTTTTTTTTTTAATTTCGCGCGTATTCGCGTGGAAAAGGAAAATGCGAATAAAAATTTCACTGTTAATGAATCAAAACAATTTTCATATTTTTCTTAATTAATCTTCTTTCTTTGTTCTTTTTTCTTCGCTCTTACTGAACTTGTACTTTATTTTTTTGTTGTTGTTTCTTTTGTTTTTTTTTGCGAACGTGGCGTAAAACTTAAGAATAAGTGAAACGCCAAGGAAATGAGAAAGGGAAAGATGCGGCGAAAGCACTCCGAGCAGGGAAGGGGGTAAGACGCAAGTAAATTAGCTAAAAGAAATGTTAGTTAAAAGCCAACGTAGTAACGGAATTGCGCCGGAAATTCCGCGGAGGTTCGGCAGGACGAAACAGTGAAACAAACGAATGAATGAATGATGTCGGCAACATCAGGTGAAGTGCAAAACTTGGCTAGCTGGGTTGGGTTGGGTTACGAAAATGGGTTTGAGAAGCGGAGAAAGGGGGGGGAGGGGTATTTAGCAAGATATTATGTTGGGGTTTCCAACGTGGCTTACAACATTCTGAAGCAATGGAAGGATCGGGTGACGTGGCGAGCCCCTTCTGCTAAGCGGAAATGAGGCTGTAGTAATGAAGATAACATTTCCTGTTGTCAGCAGTTGCCAAGTTTCTTGCAGCAGCAGAAATAAGGCGAAAAATGACTGCGAAACAAATGAAGAAAGAAAAAAATAAACGAATTCCATAAAAAAAGGAATTGTGCTGAAATTACATTCGCAGCAGAAACAAGTCAACAAGACAATCAGTTGATTAAAGTTGTTACTTTTTTCTTGTGTGTTCGGTGAAGCGTCTTTCGCTTTAAAGCTCGCTTCAAAGGAAGTGCTAGCAAGCGAAAGAAATATAAAAAAATTAAATATCGAACTGCCACTTTTGGTGTAAGGCGTTGTAAGCTGCAATGGAAGTGGCTTAGAAGTAAACTTACAACAACGCACAGTGGAGCATGGCTGCCGAAAAATTAAATATTTTTTAAATCTTTAAATTTATAAAAATATTTCATTGAATTTTAATTTAATTTTAATAAAATTCTTTTCGTATGTTATTAAAAACATTTATTTATATAAATTTTTTTTTTTGTAATAAACTATTTTATAGAAAATTATTATTTATTTAAAAATGTACTTTGAAAGAAGATTTTGTAAAATAACTTATCTCTCGTAGTTATAATACAAAAATCTTAATTTTTATAATCGCATTATATAATCCTTAGTCACAGAAAATAATATACAATATGTTAAACTGACATTTTTCCATGTCATTATTTTTTCAGTTGTCATTAAAAAATGTAGACATATTCTGTTATAATTTACATGAAAATGTTAAGTTAATAGGATTCAATGTTATTTTAACACTTTTTGTCGTGTTGATTTCTGCAAAATCTTTGAAATGTTACATTACATCATATCAAATTAACATTTTAAGAGGCTACTTTTTTGAAATGTTTGAATTAAACATTGCACAATCAATGCTACATTTTTATCGACAATTTTATATAAATTTGTCTTACTTAATTGAGCAAGAGAAGTTTTCTTTCTCTTCTTGTTTTTAATTCTTAACAAAATTTTACCCACTGTACTTTTGAAAATCTTTGAAGCAGAAAAACAAAATTTAGACTTAAAAAATGCACCACTGTGCAACTGTCAAAATCGTGTAAAAAGTCTATTAAATACTGACATAACTCAAAAAAGTGTCAGAAAAGTTTTTGTGTGATTTTTTTTTACATTTATTACGAATAAAATGTATAGGACAGAGGATGAGGAGGAGAAGATGTGCCCTCAGCAGGCGAGAGGATGAGCACAAACTTAAAACAATTTTTTTTTGTGTTAACTGGAAATGTGAAAAATGTGCAAATGGAGAAAAAATTAAAACAAATACAACAACAAGAGCCGAACTGAAGCCAAAGTTTTCTGTACCAAGAAAAGCCTCCGGCGGGCGGGCAAGCTTAAGGGTGCCAGCTGAATGAGCGCGCAGTCAACTTTGACGGACTGAACTGCAATCCCCGCTCAAAGTCATTTTCATTTTCGCTTTTATTTCGCTGCGTTTTATAGTACATTGTTGTTTTTGTTGTTGTTGTCGCCCTGCTGCTGCTTAATCGCACCGCACCGCCATTGCCGCTGCACGATAAAAATCCGCGCTTCAAGTGGATTTCTGGACGACTTTGGACTTCGGAGTGAATTATTTAAAAGCAGCGCAAACATTTCTCCGTTGGACACTTTTTGTGCTGGCGGACGTTTTTGTTTTTTAATTTACGCTCGCTAACGCACACATCAGCAGAGACGAACGCATTGCGTTGGGGTGGGGTGGTGTAGTGTGCAGCGGCGGCGGCAAAGTCATTTATCCTGCAATTAATCATGATTACCAGCGTGTTTTGTTGTTGTTGTTGTTGTTGTTTTTGGTGTCGGGCGTTTATTTTTTTCAAAGCTTTTTCATCATCCTTTCTTTTGAGACTTTTTCTATTTTTATTTTTTCCTTGTTTTCCACTATCTGCTTCTTTCGACATCTTTCTGACTTCTTTTGCTCTTCTTTTCGGCTTCTGCGGTTTTTATTTTGTTGTTGTTGCTGTTGTGTGTTGTGGCGTTGGCATTTCTCTATGTCTATGACTGGGCGTGTGCCTTGTGGTCGTTGTTGTTTTTGTTGCTGTCGTTGTTTTCGTCTATGGGGATTTCAATTTTGTTTTGAATTTTTTTTTTGTTTTTGCGCATTATCTTGTTTGATTTTATTGCATTACAAACAAACAGATGAGACGGCGAAATATCCGGAGACATGATGTGGTATTTACTTTTCTGTCGGTTTTTTGTTGTTTGTTTGTTTGTTTTCCTTTTTTCGTAGAGTGACCGTCTTTTAATTTGTTAATTGGTTTATATTTAGTATTGCTAATTGTGAAAGTTTTTAGAAGCAAAACTAATTTTTCCCTTTTGATATATAATAAAATGTTTGCTTGCAGTTTAACGTTAAATAATGTCAACTTTGTTTAATATTTTTTAAAGTAATTTTCTATTGTAAACTTTAAACTCAACTTAAATCATAAAAGAAAAATTAATATTATTGATATACATTTTTTGAATTAGATTACTCAAAATATTTTTGTGTTCTAGTTTTATAAGCTCAGTAGACTAAGTGCATTTGATTACTGAGTAGACTGGAAACAATAATATTATCGGTTGTTCAGTTCCGACTCTGAACAAAGTAAAAAAATTCGAATTTTACTGTTCGACTGTCAACTCTCAGTAAGTTCTCTGTCACTTATATAAAAAAACAGGTCTTAAAAATTATAAGTTGCATAATTTTATATTCAGTTTTGTTTGTGGTCGGTTGTACGAAGAAAATAAATCCAAACATGTTCCCTTAAATGATTTACCTACTACCATTTCTTAAGCTGCTTAAGTGTGGGCTCTAATTTCAGTTTTGAGAAATATTTAGTTTCCGGACAATATTAAGATGCAAAAGAAATTGAAATTAAAAATTTAATATTCAAAATATCGAAATATAAAAATTATATTTTTTTTATATATTAAAAATATCCACATTATCAAAAATAACTGGTCACCTTTATATATCTTGGTAAATTTCATTATTAGTATATTGAATTTCTTCAATGCATAAATCGATTGAAATGTGTTTGGGTATTTCATTGATCTTATATCCACTTGCTTACTTTTGCTTAAGACGGAAAATTATAATTAATGTCTACTTTTTAGTATTATTAAATCGAAATAATATTTAAGATTATTCATACAATTGAACATGTTAAAAAGTGGTCACCTTAAAAACACTTGAACACTTTTTCATCAAATTTTTAAGTCGCTCAGTTAAATGCAAACTATGATAGCAATACAAAAACAAAGTCTCAACTAAATGTTCATACATTTAAACGGTTTTCTCTGATTGTTTTTGCCTAACTGATGCTAATAAATTTAGTTTCTTGTTTCTCCAAACGACAAGATTTCTTGTACAAATTGGATACACAAATGCACGGATACTACAGTCATTGCAAAAAGTATAGATGCTTTCGTTTGTTTTAGGTGAGGCGCATACAAAATTAATGGATTCTAGGTTGCTTGTTCAGAGTCTTTCGAATGACCACAAATGTATTTTTTTGAGGGATTTCAGAAAGCTTTAGTAGATTTAAAAAATTTAACATCAAATCTTCTGAATGAAATATTAGAAAATCAATTTACTTTGATCATAAAATACATTTCAAATATTCGAATTCCAGAAGAAGTTATTTTCATTTGAAAGGCATTTAATAACTTTTTAACTAAGCAGTGAGGGGAAAGCTTTTCATTTTTAAGTTATTTATAATCTAAAAAATGTACTTTTACTGATTTTTAAGTTCTACATACGAAGATTAGGTACAGGATATAGAAATACAAATACAGGAAGCTACCCATCACTGTTCCAAATATATGTTAGACAATGAATGAGAGAAAGTATCACATACAAAAGATACTTAAGACTTACTTTATGCCAAAACAGCACACAGACAATTGCACGCTGCTGTATTGTAATGAAATGGAATTAAAAGCCAACACACAGCAACAATAACAAAAACAAAAACAACAACAGCAATACTAATACAACAATTAATCACAACGTGGCTTGCATTTTTAATTGCGAGAACGTGATTTCTGACTGAGCGAATGAGCGAGCTGAAGTTGGCTCCTTGCCGGCAGGCTGAAGGGCAGGCAAGTTGCTGGCAGATTATTCTGTGATGTCATTGTTTTGTATGTGTGTATATGCATGTGTGTGTGTGTGTGTGTATGTGCAGGATATTAAATCGCACTCTTATGCCAAAGGATAATTAGATTACATGCAAATTAAACGCCTCGAAGCTATGGCAGAGCGATGGATGATTCAAGGCATGAATTAATTTCAATAAATAAATAAATTAAGCCAACATATGGTGGGGCGTTAAAGGAATTCTGCCGTCGGCACAGAGCGCGAGAAATCCCAACAAAGCGATTGCATAAAAATTAACTTGAGTGTTAAAAGTTTTTAACTTGATATGGATAAAAATGAGTTTAAAAGTAATTACCTGGAATCGTTGATAACTGCAGTCAAAAAAAAAAATAAAAAAAATGGGTGTGGAGCACTTTTCAGTTTAGTCACTATTTCCACTAAGTAATACTTCAATGTTTGCTTGTGTTAGTTCCAAAGCTTTGTCATTTTTTGAAATTGTTGTTAAACTTTGAAGTTTATATTTCATTTTGTTAGATCGGTAAAACTATTTCAAATATAAGTTCACTATGGAGAAAACTATTTTGGTTGGATGAAGTTTTTTGAAGTGTTATTTTGGCTTGAATTCTTCGGGCGGAGCACACTCAACTGTCTTGGAACGCGTCAACTAACCAACTGCGGCATCCATATTGGAGCATTAGAAGCGCAGAGTCACATCGCATCGATATCGGCGGCGGCGGCAGTAGATGCCTAAAGTGTCCCTCCGTTCCGCTTGGCTCCCGCGTCGTATAAAAAAACATGCCATTAGGTAGGGGAGCTGCACAATACGAACAAAAACAACAAAAAAAAAAACAATTCTAGTGCCAACACTAACGGCGAGTGACGCTACAAAACGAACAAAAACGAGCCTGACACTTGCATTGCACGAAGCAGCAAAACCACCGACCGAACCGACAACCGAATGAACATTTCTACGTCCGTCCGTGCATCTGTCCGTTGGACCGATCAGGCGGGCACTCGAACGTACGTTCATTCGTTCGTTCGTTTGGTCGGTCGTTCGGTCGTAACGCCAACGAACCTTAACGGTTTTTGTTGTCTTGTCTCCTCGCAGGATGTAACTGAAGGCCTCCGAATTCAGTTTTCCTACTTCACCAGCGCCGACTCAGCTTGTCGCCCGCCCGCCCGTTCTCCTAGGCCCATCTCGTATACCGTGCAACATCACTGTTGCGACATATCCGCTTCCGGTCGAGGACACTGCTTGTGCCTATCTGCTGTGCTGTCGGGTCTCTGCTTGTCTGTCTGTCATACATGCAACAGGCGCTCTGCGCTTTGCACTTCGTTCTCCGCAACTGTTGCGCTTTGCATACGAGCGGGTCGGTTCGGTTCGAGTCGGTTCGTTTCGTTTCGTTTCGCCAATGACTCCTACAATTTTTATGGTTTATGATGTTGTTGTAGTTGTTGTGGTAATGGTGTGAGTACGTTCGTTTCCATTCGTTTCGGCGACCGGTTCTCGTTCGTGTTTGCCTGTTGCTTTGAAAATTTTAGTGCTGCACCTAGTTTTGCTTGGTGTTTGTGCATGTTCGTATTTGTGTGTGTGTGTGTGGGAGTTAAGCGGTTACACATACATCTGCATTGCGGTTTCTCCTCTGCAATTGCAGCTGTAGTGGTAGTGGAACCAGTGTTGGATATCAATTATTTATTATTTTAGCTATATTGGATTTATAATAAACATAATTTTCTTCAGATTAGGCTTTAGATAGAAATCTCTCTAATTTTAACTATTCTAACTATTCGTATTATATCTATTCGTTGTTAAAAGAGGATCGATATCTCCAAGAATGCTTTTTAATCAACTCAATAAATATGTTACAAGTATTTTTTAGCTTTTAGTGGAACGCGTATGTAACTCACATATTTGAGATGCGTTAGGACAATGTCCGAAGGTTGTAGATAATAATTTTAAAACAAGTGATCATACAGCTCTATCCTTGCTTAGCGTGCGCAATGATTAGATTGTGTATATAACTCCAGTTGCTTGCTTTGTTTTAGTTTCAGCTTGCCGTCGCCCTCTGGTAAAGACTTACTAAATTTTACGGTATAAATTTGGACATCTTTGGTGGTCATTGAATAAAAACCTTTGCCAAATTTAAATATGGAACCCGATTCCAACTTTGAATATTTTTCGATTATGTCCTTATTTGGAAAAAAAAATATCTAAAAAGAATTCTTTCAACTCGCCAATTATAAAATTGTATGACCGCACAATCGTCCCATGACGCTTGCCAACACTATTTTCTCCAATCTGTTGCTTCTGTCGGCATTCCTTTCGACCGCACTCGCTACTCGCATACCGCGCCTGTTGCTCAAGTGTATGTGTGTGTGTGTGTGTGTGTATGTCAACATTTTACATAGAGCCGACCCGACTCGATGCTCCTCCATACCCATCCAGACAGCGCGATTGCTCAACTGTTGCTCACTCCATTAGCAACAGGTACACGAGAGCAACAAGCCAAAATACACAAAAACACATAGAAATACTTATACATACACACACACATATACATTCAAAAGTCAAAGAGCGCAAAAAAAGAACCGAATATTGCGGCAAGTGTTATAAAACAATGGCGTTGTTGTTGGTATTTGTGACTTTCGTTGTTTGTGTGTGACATTTCCGCTCGACTGAGCCGCAGCATAGCTCCTCAAGGCATGCAAATACATACACACACACACGCTCATATACAGTTACCGACTTTATCCAGTCATGCGCAAAAACACTTGACTTGATTTCTTGTGCAATTTGCCAACCAAAATAAAGGATATCGATTCTTTTATTTATTCTAAAATTGACTTTTCTATATGCCCATAGCTCAAATGTATCTAGATACAAAATGGAGAATGCAAACAATTTTTAAGCTCCTCTTGTTTTAAAGTTTATTATGAGAGCCCTACCAATATCGTAGCTTTTAAATAGCTCCCATATCAATTCTATCTGACTACTTCACTGTGCCGCTTTTGTATGTATAAGTCGGCACCTACCAACACTTGTACATGGCGTGTACATGCACAAGTGCCACCCACACACGGTTAGGAGCACGGCCGAGGCACTTGTTTGTGTTGGTTGATACTTGTTGCAAATGTTTTTCATCTGTTGCATGTGCGGGGAAAAACACGTTCACACTTCTCCTCTTCGCGTATCGTAGATGAATCGGATATCCAATTTTCGATACATTCGCTTCGGTACATATAAAATTAAGTTGTGATGAAATGCGATGCTAATGCGAAGTGAACTTTAATTTCTCAAAATATTTTTTTATTTATAAAAGTTAAGTTGTTTTGACCTAAAAAATTGATTAATTGCACTTAAGGTCCTTTTGACAAAAAGTATTTCTATTAATAATTTTCAGGCTACAGCAGTTGCTACTTTTTGAATTGTTGTTGCTTAAACCTTGAGCTGAAATGTTAAATTTTATAATTTTCTTTTTAAACTAATTTCAAAATCTTTGAATATTGTTAATATACAAAAAGCAGTTTTATTTTCATTAAAATTTTCCTCATAATTTATTTTTCTTTTAAGGAAAAAAGTTAAAATTGTTGTACTTTTAAATGAATTTGTTAATTTTTGATATAACATTAATCTTTTAAATAAATATTTAATATAAAAAACTATTAGAGGTGAAAATGTGAAATGATTTTCCAATTTTCAAATCACTTGCCGCACAAAATTAGCATTTAATCCAAGTAACACTTTAAAACCTATCCATTGCGTAGAAGTCATTTTCTTCGTGTCTAGTGTTGCCTTATTGAAGAAAAGAAAAAGTGTGCCAACAAAATTAATAAGACGCCGGGCAACATCTGAGGAGCGCTTATACGAGTTAGCTACAGCGACAACCTTAAAGCCCAAACAAATGCAATTGAAATTTTCTATTTTACATATTCGTAAGGCTGCACGCTGCTTGCTGCATGTCTTCGTCGTCTGGCGCAGATTTTTTGCGTATCTGTTCTGCATGGCGATGCATGAAATCCCTTTTGAATAATTTCAGTTTGCTGCTTTAAGGATAAACAAGACTATCCTCTCTCCTCGAGTGTACGTTTGTTTGTTTGTTTCAAAAAATAAAAAATAAAATAGAAGGAAATGTAATAATTTTGCTTGAAAAATCAATACACACGCCATTTAAGTAAAGTTAGCGATAATGTTTTCAATGTTTAATCGAAATAAAAAAATTGGAAATTTAACATTTTTAAATATTTTTTAGACTCATTTGGCAATCGTTCCCGCATACTGAACGTCAACTCTAATTAAAAAATGTTTGTTTAGAATATTTTTTTTGTAAGAACAGTGTCCTACGAAATGTAGTAAATGTGGAAATCAAATTGATTTATCTTCGCTTTTTCCATTTGCAAACGATTTTTGAAATACTTTACTTTCGAAGAAATTTTGGTTAGAAAAATAGATTTTAAGCCTTGGTGTAATGTTTCTCTCTTAGAAAAAAAAATTTTTGTGTAGTGGTCATTATTACTATAAAATTATTAAGTAAATAAAACCAACAACGTAGTTTGTTGTCAAAAATCTACATAAAAAACTTCCAAATAAGGCAGAAAACGAACGAGGTAAGTTCGCTCAGTTTGCGTTCTGTTTCTATTGTCCTAACCTTATTTGTCAACCATGACTTAAATTGGTTTGAGACTGAAAAGCCTAGAATTTAAAGCGTAATCCTGAGCGGACAGTCGTTTAAGAACATCCTGTCAACTTATTTAAGCTCCTTTTGTTTTTTTTACTGCAAATTTAAGGATGCAAACGAATCATGGATGAAGCTATCATCATATTTTAAGAAATTGAAAAAATATGTTGATAAGTTTGGTGAATAGCGTATAAACCTTTCCTCTAAATTCCCGATATAAACATTTTTATATCTCTACTTTTTTAATCCGATACTATCCTGGGTACAGCGCAATGGTCCATGAGGACTGAGAGCTATGGTCCCATACCAGCCCACAACAACTCTTACTATCTTAAGGATTTGAAACAATACCTGAGCTTTGTAAATACTTTTTACATTCTTTATATTTAGAAGCAAAAAAGGTATTAGTAAACCTTTTTGTCAATTGTCATTTGTTATTTTTGTAAAGGTTTAAACGAAGAAAATTAAATTTTTTATATATATTGACAATTTTTTTATTACATCATAAACTAAAAACATTCTGTTGAATTTTCAATATTTCAAAGGTTGAAGAAAAATTTTTTTCTGAATAAAAACCTTAAGAATATACAAAAATACAAGTTATTAGCTTTCACTTGTGATTTTTTATAAAAGACTTCTCTTAAGAAAGATTATCCCTATTTCGGTTAAGGTATTCCAACGTGCAATTTGAAAAATTTTAATTATACGCAGACATGTTGTGCAGTTAGATCGGATGTCTTTTCTTAAGATTTCTCATGGCCACTCGAAACCTTTCGGCTGGCGATAGTTAAGCAATGTTTACATGCCGCAATGGCTCGACGAATGCCTGCTCAATATGTGGGAAAATTAATGAATTGAATGATTAAAAGGATTTGTGCTGCTTATATGCGCTTAGGCAAGACATTAGGGCGACCCTTGCTGTCAAACAACAACAGCAACAACAACCCGAAGATAGACCCACCACCCGAAAGATATAAGCACTGATATGGCCTACTTACGAGTGTATGCAAAGGTGTTGTCTACATGTCCACTTTGGGTGCTAACAACAACATCAGCAACAACAAACAGAGCTTGTATTGGTTTGGCAATAGTTGAAGTAAATCCTTTTGATCTTCCACTTCCGTAATTAATTAAGCAAAATATGTTTTTCACTTAGAGTAAAATTTCAGTTTGGAGCTCTTATGGGCTAACCCACGCTGCCCATAAAAGTATGCAAAGGATAATTGAGCGATTTCGTTTGGAAATTTTTGAATTTCAATTTCAAACCAGAATTACAAGTTTTTCCTAAACGTTATTTGTGCGAACACACGCTCGTGTGTGACACACTTGAGGCTTGGCACATGTGTGCACATATGTGTGTGTGTGTGTCGGTTTTAGAAAATTTATAAATTAAATACCACAAATAAATTTGCATATTTCTTTTCGTTAAAAATCTCCTCATTAGGAATCGTTTTTTTTTTGTTTCTTCTTTTTCTTGCCAGTCTGAAAATAATTTTCCTTAATCCTTGCGTGTTTATTACACGTTTTAGGAGCAGACTATTGCCAAAGAACCGGTTTGACTCCTTGGCTTGATGCGTTGTCGTCGTCGTCGTCGTTGATGCTTCAATAATATTGATTTGTCCTAATGAGTGACCACCTACGGGGTTCGACATCCGGCGCAACTAAAATGAAATTCAAAATCATTTAAGTTTGTGTGTGTGAGTGTGTGTGTGTATATGTGCCTTTTACATGGGGTGATAAATATGTTCATTGCTGGCCTGAATTTACGAGCGCAGCAGGAGTCTCACCGTGCCAAACAGTGCGCCTCACATAATATTATTGGAGGTATATTAAGGCGTGGCGTGTTCCTTCTTGACACTCTCACCACTTTAACTTACTTTAACAATTTATATTTTAAAAATAAAATTACAACAAAAAAAAAAAAGAAAAACCAAAAACAAAAACAAAATCAAAAGTTGCCCTTAACTTTACATAATCAAACTTTTCGTGTTTGTTGTCCTGTGAGATACAAAAAAATCCAAAATTGGGTTAAGAATTTGTTTTGCTTCTTAAATGAAAAAATCAAGAAATTGATTAGTTCACTTTGATTCATAAAGAGCGAAAAAGGGGAAAAAGAAAGTAAATAATAAGCCGGACCTTTTGACAGTTCATTGTCAATTATTTTTGCCACAGGCAGAGGACAACTTTGCAACATAAAAAAAGTGTTAAATAAAGGGTTGCACACTTGTTAAAATACAACAAAAGCACAAAAGTTTTCATATTTTTTTTTATTTTCCACAAAAGGGTTGTCACTTTTTTGGTCTGAAGTTTTGTTAACACTTGCAAAGCATTTGACAGGCAATCCTGCACAAGTGTCAAATGTTCATCACAATCGAGTTTTTTGTCTCTAAAATACAAGCGTATGTATATATATATATATCAATGCTTGATATAGATTATACAAGTGGGTTAAGTCAACAGGACAGGCAGGAAATGTCTTCAGAAGTGTCAAAGTTGTTTTTTTTAAGGAAATGTATTTAATAATACAAGTATCGAAGATGCATTATTGCTAAAAAAAATCCATTTATCTATTAAAATACAATTTTTGCAGATTTCTGCAGCCTGTAAATATAAACTTTGATGTGGGTTATTTGCATAGCTCGCTCTCATACGTCTAGCTAACAGCATTTGATTTGACTTTAAATGAATTTCAACGAAATTCCGTCAGCCAGCCAAATGAAGTTTTTGTTGCTAATTGACATAAAAGATGCTTGGCGGCGGCAACAACGTTTGACAAGCAAATTGCCTGAAAGTATAAAGGAAAAAAAAGAAGAAAAAAATTGCGACAACAGGAAATGCAGCCCAACCACAAACAAAACACATTTTCCAGCAAACTTAACTAAATTGCGACGGAGCGAACGAACGAACGCGCACACAAACGTGTGACACAATCGAGCGTTGCCATACTTTTTATACTTTGTGTGACGGCGGAAGTGCATGTGGAGCAGCACATCCGCCATGTTACAAACACACACACACACACACACACAAGCACACAGTCGAAGAGATGCCTAAACACGCTTTTACAAAGAGCTTTGTGCATAAATTAACGCTAAAAGCCAACAACATGCAGCAACAACAACAACAACAATAACATGCAATAACATGCAACGCCGCCATGTTGCCAATGTTGTCCCTGATGCTGTTACGATATTATGACCTGTTTTCCGGTTTGATTACCCGCTTGAAATTTAATTTGTCGCATTTTCTTTGCAAAAATCTTACAATTCTGCAGCTAATTGCATTTGCGTTCTATTTGTTTGCACAGCTAACAGCTATTTAAAGGTAGATGGCGCCTACTTTAATTTTTTATAATTTCTCGTAATTTTACTTAATATGTTTTTGTTGTATACTGAAATTGATTTTACGTAATAGTCACTTCGAAACGCTTCTCTCTTGCAATATCTAACCACAAAGAAAATTCGTTACAACTTAATAAAGCCCAAAATAATCTTTAAAGCCTGTGAGGAACCCTTGCGCCCAAAAGGATGCAGTGCTTCTTTTTGCAGTCAAGAATCAATTTACTTGAATGTCGCTCATCTCGTATCATCTCGTCTTGACAAAGGAGGCCGGACACTCCTGTTTGAGTCAACAGCAGACAAAAAAAAAGAAGAGAAACAGCAAACAATTTTCAAAAAACACGTTCACATTATACCTGACTAACAAGCAATATCGCCTGTCGTTGCCTGTTATTGCTATCGCTGAGTGCCAACAAAAGTCCGATCGCCCGCCCGCCCGGCCGGCTTTCCGTCCACAAGTGGCGGCAGCACTGCAGCAAGCGACTTGTTTAATTAAATCTCTGAAATTAAAATGTTTTGTTTATATAAATTGAAAAATCCCATAAAATAATAACACTGCACCAAACACGCAAACGTACGCACATACACACAAGCACATGCATACATAAACACTATCGAAAAAAGAAAATGGAAAAAACCAAACGCTGCCGCTTTTTTTTTGTTGATGTCGTCTTTTTGTGGGCGTTTGATATGACTGACTGGATGCTGTCCGGACGGAATATTGATGATGGCTATTGTCGTGCAAAATCAGGACAACATGTCAGTCAGCCCAACGAACACGCGCGCTCGGCGGCGCATCTCTCAATTGCCTCGAATTTTTCTACTTTTTTTGTTGTGCACATGTTGCAGTTTTTTGTTTTCTACTTTTTTAACAAGTAAAAAGGTGTTGAAATGCGCTTGGTATATGTATGTGGGTGTGTCTGATTGTGTGTCGTGTCTGTCTGTTTGCATTGTTGCTGATTGAAGGCCAATTGATGGGAATTTTGAAGTTTTTTTTTTAGATTTTAAAAAAGTTGTTTGTGTTTCTATGTATCTCAAGTGTTACAAGAATGTATTTGTATCTCTAAAATCGTTGGTTTCCAACATAATAGCGAGTATAAAAAGTTAATTTTAAAAATGTTATTTTTCCAATGAAAATTTTGATTTTTTTCACTTAAGTGTGAAAATGAAAGTTTAGTTTGTTGATTTAACATGATTCAGTGTGAATATAAAACGATGTTTCGTATTAATTTAAAAAAATAATCTCGATTAAAATCAACTTTTTAATGCAGAATTGTACATGACCAAGGGTAAAATTAACATTGAATTTTATTGTTACAACTTTCTCTAGTGTTCAATATGGACTAAAATAAATAACACTTTAAATGTACTTTGCATAATTCCTTTATATTCCGAAAGCTGAAAAATTGCGTTCATATCAATTGCTAAGGAAATTTTAAACCTACAGTATTTATAATCAAAAATCACTTTTGATGGTTGAATATCTAACGAATACATTTCTTTTGTTGTACATTTGCGACACAGCACTTTGACTTTGGATCAACATAAATTGCCTTAATTGAAATTCATAGCGAAAGACAAGTGATTTAATTTTTTGACCCATACAATTTTATTCATTCATTCATTGATTCATTCATTCATCGATTCATTATACGAGTACATCGATGTATGCTGTTCTCTGTCCTGCAATGTGCGGTTGTGTTCAATACCTTCGGAGTGCACAGTTAACTCCACATATTGGTTTAAAAAGCAATTAATGTTAAACCTGACAATTGTTTCGTTTTCGTTTTAGCCATATGTACTACTATACTAGCTGGCGTATAGGTATTCCATGGAAATGCTTTCACAACCACGACTACTGCCGCCATTGTTTACTCAAGGCAGCCCGATCGATTGACAACTCTTTGCTGTGTGTGTGTGGGGTTAGTTAATTGTTTTTGCACTACAACAGCGGTTGGTACATTATTTTGTTGTTGTTATTCTTATTGTTTTTTTGTATGGATTTTGGATGATTTTAAACCATTTTGATATTTTTTTTGTTCAAATGGACAGTATCGAACCATTGCAAATTGGTAGATAGATGGAAAATAGTTCGGTAGGTACCAACATGTCAAATTTTAAACTATTGTGTTTAAAATTGACTTATCGAACTGTATAGAAGCACATCCTTGTGTATATGTAGCAGATTGTGGTATTTTTTTTTATAAGAAGAGATTTTGTGCCCATGTCCTATTTTTATATCTTATTGAATGTCATGTTAAATTTGTATAATTCAGTACTTTAAAATGCTGCACATCATCCCGCTGCTGAACAGCGCACTAAATGCACTTATCGTCGACAAATGTGATAATCTTCTTGCCAAATTATCGCTATCACCTGCTTGTCCCGATGGTTCTGTACTCTGTTGCAATAATCACACAATAACTGTCGTCGTCATTGCCAGCCAGCAACACTTCGTCATATGGGCGACCAGCACCATTAGTTGCCATCAACATAACACTGCGAATTGCAGCACAGCGACGACGACAGCGATCCGAGCCACGACAACAGCCAAATTGCATCTAATCGGGACATCGCATGCGTTGCATTAAATGCCCTAAGTGTGAAATCACATGTGAGTTCTCGCTGCAGTCTATGAGTTGCCGCATCAGTTAAGGCGCAATGACTTGTTGTTGTTGTTGTGTCGGACTTAATCCGAGGACAGCGATGAAATTTGCAACGCACGAATAAACGCAACAACAATAAGAGCACACCACTCGATTATCAAGAATGACATCAATGCAAAGGATAACGATGACGATGACTAAAAGAAAAAGAAAAAAGCAAAATGAGTGTGCCGCCATTATTGCCAGGTAAGTGACAAGTATGGCCAACAGCAGCGGGTGTATTGGCACGAGCAGAAACGAATTTGTTAAGGTCGTATTGCAGGCGACTCTCAACAAAATGTCATTTGGTCGTTGTGTATGTGTGTGTGTGTTCGGCAAGAAAAGTATAAAAATGAAATGTGTTGTGTGGTGCGGTGTTATGTTGTGTTGTCCGGAAAGTCATGTGTGTATGTACGTACCTGTTCGTTCGTATGTTGTGTCCACAAAGTTTTGTTTCTCTATCTCTTAATCCAATATTACCAACTATCACGCTAAACCACTAACATGCTGGGCATATGTGTGGCTGCTCCTCCTCCTCCTCCAAACTTCTGCACACAGTAAGCTTCTTCATAAAGTTATGCAGCATATTTGCGACGTCGTTTCCTTTGGTAACTTCGCTGCGTCGGCACCCAACCTCCGAATGTCCTTTGGAAATGTGAGAGAAAACAAAAAATGAATTTATGGCGTCATAAATCAAAAGCAATATTGTCACATCCTGCAACTTCCTGGTCACTTTTTATTTTCGTCGTTGCTTTTGCGTTTCACTGTGGCTGCAATAAGCACTCCTCGTATAAGCACCACCGGACCGAGTGTGTGTAGTCGTAGCGTAGCCTCTGACATCGATTGAGCATCCTGTGCCGCATCCAAACGCAGGAGACGCAACAACGATTTGTCCTGACCTGGTATTGTATGGAGGGAGTCGGCATTTTTTTCGTGCCTTCACGAAACGACGACAATTGCCAAGCATTTTCCAGTCGGCGAAACTGTAACGAAATGTTCCATGCATGCATGTGTGTGTGTATGTGAAGGAATGCGACCAGGCGCTCCTTGTTGCTCCAGGATCTCGGGTAACAGCGACATCGACACCAGCACAAGACAAAGTGTCGCCAATATTATTGAGCACTTGTGCGTATAGTTGGTTGAGATTGTGACCGACCGGAGCAGTGGAAGAGTTTCGTTTGTTAAGGATTTAAGAATTCAAATTGGAAGATTCGAATGATAACGATTTTTTAATGGACAATTTTGCTCAGAATCTGATACCACAAAAATATGTTACCCTTTTGAGTCTATAGTTTATAGGCCTGCAGGTGCAAGCAAATATTACAAACTAGAAACTGTTTTTGTTTTATATTGACACGTTTGCGAACGAAATTTTAGAATTTTATTTTTAATAAGCTTTGGTCTAGTATAATAAGTAGGTCGTTATTAATTTACCGTTATTAATACTGGACTAATAGCTGATTCAATTAAATAAATAAAATTACATATTATCATAATCAGTTTGGATTTGAAATTCAACAATGATATTTATTATTTACTATTATCCTTTTGTTATTTTTAAATTTTTGTGCTACGAAAAATCCTCAGAATCAATTACCAATATGTAAACCAGCTTTCAATTATTTGATATTTTTATCACCTCATGATTTTATCAATAAGACCAAACACCGTTACTCACTCTGAGTGACATCTATTTTGGCTGATGTTCATCCTAATATTTGATAAACACTTTTATCTGCTTTGCCACATTAAACCGCTCAAGCATGTTGTCAAACAAGTTAGCAACACAACCAACAACAAACCAATTTCGAAACACTTGATTAACCACAATTCGGTTGTTGTTCCTCCTGCTGACAGTCCAAGCATCAAACACAAAAATATTTTCATTAACTTTGCTCAACAAAAATTTGGTGAGACATAAGACACGAGGTACATTCTGGCAATATACAAACACACGCCAGCCATGCAAGCACATCAACTTATGTCCGCTAATCAACCCTTGTCACGGTTGTCCTACCCTTCCACCTAACCTCAACCGGAACAGGTTTCGCAACCAGTGTTTGAATTGTTTGAGTTTGCTCAAATAGATTTTAATGAGCTGCAAAATAGCTTTATTCGATTTTGTTAGGTTTTAGCATATGCTCCAGATTGAGCACGAGCCACAGGCCGCCATAAACATATTGACACATGTCCTATTAGCGCGACCTCCGAAAGTAGCGCAAGCTACCAAGACGACAGATGAAAGTGTGCTCAATTGATGGGAAACTTTTGCGTTTCCGTTTCATTGCTGTCCACTGATCATCGTCACATGCGGTTGGGAAACGCCACTTGAAGTGGCCTGAGAAAGGGTGTTCGTTCTGCTTTGCATGCCACAACGTGTGTCCAATGTGGCATGTGTTCATTTCCGCCGTTTTGAGCATTGTGCAAACGACTTGATATTGTGAATTTGGCTGTGCTAATTCTGTGTGGCATGTATGTAAGTTTCCATTTAAATTGACAGCTTTCACTTTGATTTACCAAGTGGTAAAAGGAGTGAAATGCTTTTCCAGTTTAAGCATTTGTTTATGAATCCTTTGTGCAAGCACTTGAGTGTATTTATAAACATGACCATAAATTGTCTGTTTTTATACTCAATGGTCAATTAAAGAATCTCGAGTGTGCAGTGGCATAAGTAAAGTGAAATATTTTATTGAATTAATCGAACATGAAATTGAAATGTTTCATATTTAATTTAGTACCTTTGACTTTATCAAAATACCGCTAAATAGATTAGGCGAGCACTTAAAATCCGAAATGCATTTTCATACCTACGCTTCGGTGTTGCACTAGATGGAAGCACTAACTTAATTATTGATTGATGTCAGCGCTCTAAATTTTATTGTTTTCAGCAAAAGCTTACGAGCATACAAGTATAACACAACAACGAAACTTTCTGCTTTTGCTTGCCACTTGTAATGCAGTTAGTACATTCTGTTTGAAAAACTGTTATTCAATTATTTTTGAAATTATTCGCATAATGTCGTTAATGCAGTGATCTAATCAAAACACAAAATGTTGCGTCAATCACATTAAATTCTTATTTTAATCAGTATTTGTTGCATAACTAAATGTGATTCATGTTTAGTTTGTGAATGCACGAAACAACATCGATGCATTGAGACATTTAATGGACGTCACATTACGTCAGCGACAGGAATTTAGTGTCTGTCACTATGACACTAGTTTCTCAAAGGAATAACTCTAAATGTACATAATAATATACATAGGCCAAAGTTCGATTACTACCGTTGTATAGAAATTTATAATTAATTACCATACTAATGAGGAAGTCTGAAGACAAATGAGAAGTTCTAGAAATGAACAAGAAGACTCTCATTGGCATATGTACAGAGGTGTGCTATTATATATCAGATTTAATAAGTCACAACTTGGGAAGTCGATGTTTCGAAATTCTTTTATATACAACTTAACTTTTCAATAATTAAAATTAAATTTTTATTTCGATTACAATGAAAATAAAATTATCATATCAAATATAAGAGAGTATATATATGCCATCAATATTTCAATTTCAATAGCTCGTACAACGGTATATCCTGCTTAGCAGTTGCCTTAGCCTTATGCTTGAACAATCCACTCTTGACTAAATAGCGCGGTTTCTCGATACTCGGACGCTTGCGGAAGAACTCGACCAAGGCTTTTGTCGAACGCAAATGACCAATACCCTTGAACAGTTTCTGGCCGGAGAGAATCTCCTCTGGAAAGACCGTTGTAATTTGTACATCGCGTGAAGAAGGCAACCATGGACGCTCCTTGTAAGGAATGCAGCGGCCAAAGGCAACGGTGTGATATTCCTTGGGTATGCTTTTCAGTAAATTATCTATGTATCGTTCGTACTTCAACTCGATGGCCATCTGGTGGGCGAAAGCAGAAGTTTAATATTCGTTAGGGTGTTGAAGCTAACAGTTAAGGGTTGTTGGTTTCAATCCATCACAAGCTCAACTCACTTCCGGTAGATTCCATTTGTCAGCGACGGTTTTTGCAATCGCTTTCACTTCCTTGGGTTCGGTTTGTATCGAGGCTAAAAGCTTTCTATCGCCTTCGATGGAGAAGAGTGCTTTCAGTTGTGCTTTTGAGATGTCTGACTCGTGATTGTCGCCCATACTGTTCAACCACTCGGTAAAACGTTCTGCGGACTGTGATGGTAGATAGGGAAAATTAGGTTAATGGGTTAATAGAGCAATTAATAGAATATTAAGTCTTACCGCATCCATTAGCTGCTCAGCCTGTTCGTCAAGTGTTTTCTCCCAAATGCTGCGTTCCATATCGTAAATTTTCGATTCCCATTGAACGCGTTCCTTGCGCTTTTTGCACACGTACGTCGACGTCCAGTTTATACGTTTCTTGGCCTTCTTTTTGTGCTGCACAGGCACTTCCAATTTGAGGTCAAATTTTGGGAACTCATTTTCCATGCGTTCTATTTCCGAACAGGTACTCTCGTTGTAGGCACCCTGTACAGAAACAAACAACAACAACATAAAAAGTTTGGCGAACTCACAAATCAACATACGGACCTTTTTCTTCTTCTCCTTTTTCTTTTCGGCTTCATCTGAGTCCTCATCGCTTCCAAAAGATTTCGGAGTCTCCACACTGGACTCATCAATGTAGACATTGCGATCGTACTCGTCGAATTCGTAGGGCAGGATTTTTGCGACACGTTTGCGTAGACTTTTCGGCAGCGTCACAGATAAATCGTAATTTTTAATGCGCTCGCTGCGGCTCTTCAGATACGAGGCCAATTCAATCTCGAGTATGACCTGCTTCCAGTAGTCATTGTTGTGGGTCATGACTGTATTTTTTTTATTTAGTTGAGATTTTCAAAATTTTGATAGCAATTTGTATTGACGGTTGTTTGCAGGAATTTTGTTCCGACTGAAACAAAAAAAAAATAAAAATTTCGATGTGCTGGAATTTTGTTGAAAAGGTTGTTTTCGTTACTACGGGCAATGACTGGGTTAAAATACGTTTGGTCGATTCAGTTGGTTCGAGCTGGCTTTGTGTATGGTCTTTGGAGCTTTTAAAGTTTTGTTAAGATGGATTATGTCTTAGCTATGCAGCTTTCGAAACTGTTATAAAGTTAGTTAAACTTGATGTTAACTTTTATTTGGAATTTTTTAAGCTCTGTGGGAACTATTTATGGTTTGTCTTTAAAGGTTCCAGCAGTTAAAAAATCTGTGAGCTTTTGTGTAGTAATTTTTGTAATACTATCCAAACAGAAAACATTTTATATTGTATAATTTATTTACTTAAAACATATTGTGCACTCTTATGACAAATGGCTTCCCTAACTGCTCCTAAAACACCCCTAAATTGTTCTCAAAACACTCCTGAAACCTTCCGATAAATTTAGTGATTCTAGTTTCAGTTCCTAATTTACATAAATTCAAATTCCATTACAACCCGATACTCCAAATGCAAATCCTTTCGTTTTTTTGTTTATCCAATTTACACGCTCAAGTACGCAACACGTCAAGCGTCAACAATTCTATTTGCCAACAAGTTGTTTTGCCAATAAAAGCGCCGAACAATGGCTGAGCTGGCTAAACGCGACAACTATTGCAGATTGCAGCACAAGGTAAACAAATACACACACACAAACACACGCACACACTTCGAAATGACAAAAACTTCAACCGTGCATATGTACGAGTATTTCGAAGCGTCTGTCTGTCTGTCAGTGTGGGTGAGTGGGTGAGTTTTTATTTGTCTATGGCGCAAAACAATAATAAAATCACAAATACAAAAACCAGGCAAAGTGGATAGAATCCTTGAAAAAACACAAACAAACAAACAAACACATTTGAGAGCGAGGAGTGTATTGTGACATTAGTGTCAACATGGCACCTGCAACTTACAAACAAAAATAACAAAAAAAAAAAACAAACAAATAAAAAACTAACAGGATAAAGGATTGAGTACGCTTTTGTGTGTGTGTGTGTGTGTGTGTGCATGTGTGTGTGAGAGCGTGTTGACAAAGGAAATAAAAGTATTTACACTACTTTTGTATGCACGACACGCCAGTTGAGCCAGTTAAGAGGTTGATTTGATTTTAAGATTTGGTCTGGGTTTCGTTTCGTTGTGTTTGTTTGCATTTTTTCTTGCTTCCAGGACTTGTTTTTAAGTTGAAATTGATGGGTGATTCTTAAGGAATAAAGGACTTGTTTAGGGTTTAAAAAAGAAAATAGTTTAGACTTACATTTCTGCTCTAGAATTGTTTAAATGAAAAATTAACTTAATTTGAATCAATTAAAAATTCGTCTTAATGCTTAAGAATATATCTTCAAACTTACATACAAATTTTAAGCAGACACTTAAGATGATTAAAATTTAATTGTTTTAATTAAAGATTGCACTGTACTTGCGTTGTGCATTTTGTAACAATTAAATTTTAATTAATTTGAGGAAGCTTTCAATCATTCTTAATTTCCGCCTTTTTTCTGGTTGGTATTTGTCTTGGCAAAGGTGCCTCGTCTTGACGCCCATACAAACTGACATACACATTGCAAACATGTGCATTATACATGTGTGTTGGTGTGCTGGTTTGTTTGTTTGTATTTGCGTGCGTGTGTGTGTGTGTGTGTGTGTAATTCGTGTAATTTCGTATGTTCTTTTCGCCAGTTACGAACGAGCGCAGCAGCACTTCGCCAAAGTACTTAAGTGACAAAAGCAACTTGCAAAAATGTGCGCATATTAAAATTCTTGGCAAAAGCTTTTGACATAAATTAAAAGTTTTGTCAACGCAACGCAACGTAAAAGCCTTGCGCGCAAGTGATTTCTTTTTTTGCTTCGATTTTTGTTTTTTCGTTGGGACTGGCAGACATCCTTGCTGAAGGCGGCGTCGTCTAACCCTTCTAATTGTATGCAACCTCAGCGACGATCCGAGTGCCATGAGTGCTGCAGCAATAGCAGCAGCAGAAGCAGCAGCAGCTGTTGAAGGCGTTTTTGCTAGGGATGCTAATAATCGAATCATATTTTTTTTCGGAATTCAAAAAAATTAATTTATTTACATATGTATTTATTTATTTAGTAGATATTTTGTGCAAAAGATAAAATCAAAATTTTATTTTTTTATTTTGTTCAAAAATTTGACTCACCATACGAACATGCCCAGCCCTGGTTCGCTTATGTATGTCATTTGTTATTCCTTGTAAGTGCAAAGTTGCCACCAACATTTTAAACGAAAATTAAAAGATTTATCTGCGCTGAAGCGTTACAGCAACATATTTGTTGTAAATTTGTAAAGTACTTTGCCCGAAAATAGTGCAGCATTTATTTTCTTTTTGCGGAGCAATTCTTTTTATCGGAAAATATTGAAATAACCCTTTTATACGCTTAAGACTGACGGCGGCACAGCTGCATCGTAAGCTGTCAAATATTCGCAACGAATTTTCAGCTGACATATTCGTATACGAAGCGTCTTTCTTTCTTCTTGCCACTTGCTGTATGCTGATGGAAAACTTTTTTAATTAATTTCAAGCCATGCCAAAACACGATACGATAAAAAGCTATCAGCTTCCCAGCTCATAACTCCCAGCTCCGCAGGACTTTGCAAAGAAGTTATTTTCGGCATCGATTGTGTACTCGTATGCGAAGTTCGATGAATGCGATTTGGCTACAAACGCGCTTAGCTGCGATTTCGCCAATGAATTCTTTGGCGAGTAAATGAAAGCAGCTCCTCCTTGTGGCACAACGTGACTAGATGCTGCCACGCGGCTAGACGCACACACACACACGCGCGCGCTAAAGGACATTAAAAATTAATTTCACTTCATAGGCGAAAATAGCGAATATGAAGTGACGGATTTGAAAGCAAAATAATTTATGAGATGCGGTGCGGCTCGTCGGCATTTTCGCTAAGCGACAAAAGTAGGCGTTTAGGCGGAAACATTTTCGCCAAGAGATGAGCTCCCACGTTCCAAGTCACGACGTCAGACAAAGGCGTTCGTCATTCGCGGCGCTAGCAAAACTTTTTCAATAATAAATAAATCAAAATGTCATAAAGACGGAAGTAAAGTGAATTTTTTTTTGTTTTTGTTTTTACGCTTAACGCTTTGCTTTGATTTACGCGAAATTAAATAAGCTTCATTTGACATAGAAGACAGACGAACGACACTGAATAAGGGTCGAACGGGCATAATCCAGCCAGCATTTAATTCACATTTTATATGACTTTCACATACAGGAAGATAACAATCAGACAGCTCGAAAAAGTTACATACATATATGTATGTAAAATGCCAAAAGTCGTCGGCAGGTGTTGGCCTTTATCTCCGATTCCAATACTTAAGTCAAACGCTTAAGTAGTTTATTTTGCACGGGCTGCTGAGCTTTGTCGCTTCTTAAAAGAATGTTACACAATTTATTGCAAAATAATTTTTTTATTAAATTTTATGCATGCTCCTCTACAGAGAACATTCAGGAACGTTTTTAAAATATTAAAAATTCCTTCTTATCTTATGTTGGAAATGCTGGAAAATTGTTTGTTTGCTGTGGATGAACAACTTTGCGTATCTGTTTTTTTTTTGTGTATATTTTGTAGCTTGAATCTTATGGCTTAAATGCGGCCGCCACCCATGACAAAAGTTGTTTTGCCTGGCATGTGAAAACTGCCTTTGATGCTCTAACATGCGGTTAAATAAAATTGTATTTTGTTGTTGTAGGAGTGTGTTGGCCATGTTGCGCAATGACATTAAATTCTCTTGCCACACACAATTTTTAATACGAATTTTTGTGTAACTTTGAACTTTTATGCAAGCTACTTAAAGCTTATCAAAAATTTATATCCTAAACTGGGCATTAAATATCTCTAGGATAACGTCGAATTAGTTGTGCTAAGTTGTTGAGCTTAAAAGCGTGAATTTCGATATGTATGTAGGTGGATGTAAAAATCTGGAAGTTAATTTTAAATGCGTACATTTGCGCATGCCAGTAATTAGAATCTGTGTCCTTGATTTGCATGCCTGGAGAAGCTTAGGAGAATTATGTGAAAACAAAAAATCTTGTTAACAACTTCTGAACAATTATTTTTTTTTGAGATTTTAATGCTTCTCTTTTGGTAGCAATAGGCGTTTCGTAGGCGATTCTTTATTCTTACGAAAAGATCCCAAATTAAATGTCATTTTCTTTAAGGGCTTTAAGGATTTCTTTTAGAAGTGCATTAAGAAGTTTTCAAAAGACAGAAGTCCTTTAAGCAAATCAATTAGTCTTCAGTCTTTAAAATGTTACTTTTTAAATTTTATATAAATTGATCTGAAAAACAAGATCTTCTTTTATATAGTAATGACTTTTAGACGGACTTTAAAAAAGACCTCAAAAATGGACTCGCTTAAGGAAATCTGGTTAGTAGGGCAACTACTTTGAGGACAAGAATTCTTTAAAGATTTTAAACATTTGACTTTTCCACTTGACTGACAAAACAATGTCACTAATTGGTTTAAAAAGAACCACGTCAAAAAACAAAAAAAAAATCCCGCTAACTGCAAACTAACAGATGTAAAGATACTCTCGTACCTTTCAGAGTTTTTGTGCATTTCCAAAATAATTGCCAACTCGGCGCAAAGTTTCGTTTTCGTTTCATGCAATTAGGCGCATTTACATCTCGACGACGGACAATGTGCCTCGTACTTATGTGCCTTTGTAACACAAAAAACTAAAAAAAATGTTGTAGAAGTAGTAGTAGAAGAAGAAGAGCAAGTCAACCTACTTCAGAGTACTAAAATGCGAATCGACTCGACTTGGTTACTCTTGATTAACAAAGACAAATAAAGACCGAAGGAAGAATCTGGCGAAGTATTTTTGTGTGGGCGTGGTAGTGATGGTGGGTGCGCAGCCGCCTCATTATTTACAGCATTTTCAGTCCGATAACTTTGGCAATAATTCATCAGTTTTTCGCAAATTCTGTTCATCCTTTGAATTGGTAGTTTACGTTTTGTTGTTGTTTCTTTTTTATTTCTATGCTTTTATTTTGTACAGATTTTTGAGTTTATTTCTAGGCTCCGCTGTCAAAATATGATATGCCGGCATAAGTTGAAATTGCAGTTACTGCCGGAGCTAGAGTCGGGCATGACTGAACAATAGACAGTGTGCTTCTTCTTCTTCTTCTGTTCATTGTTGTTCCGTGTGGGGCGATCCAGAAAAATAATTGGAAAATTTATTTTGGCTTATTTATTTCTTTATATTGCTTCTTTAAATTTTTTAATGTAAAATTAACATTATATTAATGTTCTTAATAATGTACTTTTCCTTGTCCGAAATAGTTTAAAAATAGTTTTGTATTTTGTAAAATTTCTCTTAACAACTTTTCTTGGGCGCCGCTCTTGTTGCTTGTTGCTCGATTTTTCTGCTAAACTTATTTTTCTGTTGTTGGTGTTGCTTCTACTTCTGCTGCTGGTGCTGCTTTTCGACAAACTGGAAAACAGATTGTTCGCTGCCGCGCTGTTGCCGTACAAAACAGAATAATGTGCAACAACAGAAACTTTTGCTGTTGCTGCTGCTGCCGATGTTGCTGCTCCCTTCGAAGGCGCATTTCCGCACGTTTATAAAATTTTCTTGTTGATGCTATTGTTGCTTCTGCTGTTGTTGTTTTTGTAGTTGTTGTCTGCTGATGGTGTAAATTTCTTGCATCTCCAAGTTGTTGCCAAGTTGCTGCCATTGTTGCTGTTGCTGTTGTTGCCATCGCTGCTGCTCCTGCTCGTGTTGCTGCTTTGCAAAAGTTCAAAGTTTTTAGCGGCTGTTTCCGGTGCGGATATCCTTTTTGTCTTTGATGCAGCATTTCTTTGGCGTAATTTAATGCCACCACGGCTAAAAATTGCAATTGCATGCGAAACGAGTTAATAAATCATAAAATATTAAGAAAAAACAACAACAAAAAATGATCGCTCGCTTTGCTTCGCTCAAAAAGTTACCAAGTCCGGCTTAACAATTTATTTTTGTAAAAAATTAAGTTTTAAGCTTTTTACTATTTCAAAATTTAATTTTTAGCTTGCAGTCAAAATTGTTTACCATGAAAAATAAACAAGAAGTACTTCATATGTAATTAAAAGTTCTAATTAAACACTTTAATCGAGCGTTTTCGATGCACTCGCTCAATTGACTTTGGCTCCGCTGGGTCATTAATGGAGAACGTTGATTTTGCGTAATCATAATTTCAATTATCCTGTTGATTTAAACGATTTCAATTAAATCGTACAGCAACACATATGCAATGGCAACACTCGTATGTATGTGTGTATCATTTGTATCGACAGCGCAACATTTCTTGTTGTTGCTATTGCGATTTTCATAATTTTCACAAAACATTAAATGGGCCTGGCGTTTGGTTAACATTATGAAAATTGATTTTTTTTTTGGAACAGTACTTAAAAGTGATAAACAAATTTAATAAAAGTTGAAGTAGTCGATAAAAAGTTAACAAATTAAAAACAAAATTTATTTTAGAAATTTTACAACTTTGTTTAAGTTTCTTTTTAAGTCAATTCTTTATTAAACAGATTTTTTTAATTTTTTTAGAATTAAAAGAGTTAATGTTTTTGCTTTATTATATATCGAAATTTGTTGTTTTTGTTACACTTCAGTTTTTGATAAATTTTTTTGCCAGTAGCAAAGTACTGTGTGTGCTCCCCTTTACAACTGCTGAAAGAGCTTAACACAAAAAAAGGAAAACGAAAAAAATGCATTTTCATACAGACACATGAATCAAAGAACTCATGCACACACGCACACCCGCACACATATAAACCTCGTAAACGATTTTCACTTGAATGCAAATTTGGTAGATTTGTTTGTGTGTGCGTAAATGAATTGCAATTGCCGTCGGCATATTTCAATATTTTGCAACAAGCAATACAAGGGCGGATGCGGATGCGTGTGTATGTGTGCGTACATATGTCGCAGGTGTGTGAGTGTTTATTAACAACTGCATATGTGTGTGTGTGACTGTGTATGTGTGTGTGTTTGTACATTTGTGGTGGCAATAGTGTGAATACATGCGTTTGTATGCAGATTTAATCGTCTGCAATAATATAATTTCGTCGAATTTGCATATCTCTGCTGGCTGCTGCTTTTGCTGCTACGACTGTTGCAGCACAGGACACTTGTTGTCAACAATAACAACAACAATAACCAAAACTACAACAACAGTAACAACATTTCGTATTTTAAATTGTGCGTAGACAGGATGAAAAGGTAATCCGGACTATTTGATAAAATTAAATTTGTTGCATTTGTTGCGCTTTAAACTTGGCAAATGTTGCTACCAAATGTTGCTGACATTTGTAAAATAGTGCTTTGCAATTTTTGGCATCCTTTGTCGCTCAATTTATTCGTTTCTTGTTTTTGAGCCCCTCTCCCTTACACCGCAAATGTATGTAATTTCACTACAACAGCAGCAGCAGCAACAGCATCGGCAATCGGCAGCATATGTTGCATGTTGTTTACGCATTCGACTCCGCCCAGTTATGTGTTGTCCATATTCAATAATTAATATTCTTATCGCTGCGATGTGCTTAACAATTTAAACAATTTGTAAAAGTTGTTTCACAATTGCAAACAACTGAAACTGTTGATTGTGAATTTGTCAACGATGAAATTACTTTTGTTATTGTAATTGTGTGTGCGCACTTAAATGAGAGCCCAGTAGAGCATTTTAATAGTGCTAAAGAGTTTAGTACTGAACTCAGTTCATGATAATTTTAAAATTAATCGATTTTAACAGTTTTTAAATTTATTTGTATTCGATTTTTAATGTACTTGAAGAAAAGCCGCAAACAAATTTTTGCCTCGTATACCCTACAAATTAATTTGTACATTTTTATTTGAATTTTTATTTACCTCAATTAATATATGCATTAATTTAGACATGTTTGCATACTAAGTTAATTTCCGAATGTATCGCATAAAAATTACCCTCGATCACATTTAACCCATCAAAATGAAATTTATTTATTGCGTCATAAATTTCCAAAACCCAAATTCATTTTCGGCTAAGGAAGTAATTTACGCCTTTCAATGCATTTCAGTTTGAAGCAGTAATTGCGGCGCCGCAGCTATAAAAAACGACGTTCATCGTTTAGGCGCAATTCAACGTCTGACGTCAATTGCAAAGTAACACTAAAAAACACAGAAGAACGAGAATACGAAGAAGAAGAAGAGTTAATATCGCGCCATATAAATCATCACGTTCGTAAGACACGGCACGGGGCAAGGTTCGATGTAGTGACTTTTACTTTTGCTACTCAGCGGCAGCCAAATGAAGTCATTAATATGAAGATACAAAAAAAAAGTAAAACGCTGACAGACATAAATCAGCTAAATAAATGCGCCAGTTGAAATGTTACTAACTACAAAACCGGAAGTTAAAAGTGGAAGTTAATACTCGTACATTGCCCAAGGCGAAGCATATGTTGCGCAGCTGTAGGAAACACGGCTAATGGTAAGTACAGCATTAACATTTCTTTGAATTTAGTAGCCAACTGAAATAGTGTTGCTAATTGCGCGGCAATTGCATTAAACAAGTCGCGTTTTTTTTTTCGTAGTTTGTTTGTTTTGTTTTTGTATTTATTTCGAGTGCATTTTTACCAAATTCAAAAATTATGAAAAAATACCGTCGCGCATTCGCAAATTAAATTAAAAACGAATCAGAATTGCAGAAGCATTCGAAGCGAGGCAAGGTTCACACGACAGCCGTCAGCACACAGTACTTAAATGTGGAAAGGTGTGCTGCGAAAATTAAGCAGAATTCCTTAATATTTATTTAGATATATTTATTTTTTGATATATGAATTTTTGAATAGTTAAATTGATAAAAGATTTTGTTTTTGTGAAACTGTCGCAGAGAGTTTCCTAATTAGCATGTCCAATCATTTTAACCCATCCATACGTTTTTACGACTTTACTTCAAGTTTTCGCTTTTCTGAAAGTACTGTGCTTGTCTCGTTGTGCCTCATTTCCGGCATGCTTTATGTTCGTGTATGTGCGCGACACAAACGCAAACAAACATTCGCAAAAAAAAAAAAAAAAAAATATTGTCACAGGTGTTGCCATTGCTAACACTATACTACACTCCGCTCGCAACGCCCACACACTTTGGCTTCGTGCCGCACTCATGCGCCCGCTCCTCGGTTCGCGCGCGCTTGTCTAAGCGATTTTTGATTACACTTCCGTCGGAAATTATCATACATCCTTCAGCTTGAATAATTTTCATGGATTTCAGTGCACACGACACTGAAGACACATCCAGCTTACCTTACCGGTTGGCTGAATATCATTCGCGCGGCGCGGCGCGGCGTTGCTCCTTTCGTGGCGGCGTCATCGAAATAAAAACTTTTCGTATTTCGTTTTAAATTCACCACAAAATAAAAACGCCATTTAAAGATTGAAGAAAGAATAACTTGCGTCCGGATGTAGAATTGCTAACCTCATCGGAAATGTTCGGTGAATTGCGTGTAATGCCAACATTTCCTTGAGCGTCAAGAAGCGATAGACTTGAGCCAGGTTCGGGGTATACGAAATTACCAACTAATTAAAGTCCATTTGTGTAGCATTTCATTCAATTAATTATTGCCGACTATCAGCGCTGTCAATCTTGCTATCAACAATCTACGCCATATTGTTTTCATTCCTTAACCGGAAGTAGTCCTTTTAGTATTGTTACAATTGTTTGCCCAGAGGAGTAGCATAGACACAGACAAACAGACCGACATACAGGCGGACAGACAGACAGGCGGACAGACAGACAAATGAACGTAGACATTGAATTGCTAAAGTTGCTCTTCTTCTATTTCACCGGCGCAGTGCACAAAACTCTTAACAAACTTATTTGTTTTCTAGCCCCTCAATGAAAGTTCGGTGGTGTTAACGGTACCTTAAGTCCGATGTTATCTTATTGGGAGTAGCAAAAGTAAGCATTTTCAACGTCGACGTCGAGCAGGAGTGACATTTACTGACATCATGATAGCTGTGCGAGAAATTACGAGATTTGGTTAAACAATTTGTTGCACAGCAGGACTGAGGCATATTCATTTCGCTTGGATTTGGAATCTTAATTTGAAATTTATTTCATTTCATTTCAACCACCCATCCACCCCCACCTACCTATACAAATTCGGATATCTGAAAATAAAAATATTATTTTTAGGAGGAGATGAATCGCTTAAAATTACATTTAGCAAATGTCACCGAAATAAAATGTGAATTAATTACATTGTTTGTTTGTTTGCTTGTTTGTTTGTTTGCTCTTTTCTTATCATTTTCACATTTTTCACAATTGCCAAGTAAATACCAAGACAAAAACGCATTACACCTTAAGAAAAAAGACCGTGAACTTATGTTATTAACGTACTGAAGCAGTTTTAATAATATCCAATGACGATCTTATCCTTGGAACAAAAGTATTCTTGAAACAAATTTTTGTTAAACAAAAAGGTTTATAAATTGTTTCCAATATCTCCTTCTTCTATAGTTCAGTTAGAGTCTTGAAACAAAGTTACAAGTTATTATGTCTTCGGAGTTACGTTGGAGAGTGTTTACAGCCGACTATTAAGAAATTATACTTCTAGAAAAACTTCCATATTAAATATTCCAAGTAGAACAATTTCTAGCTAAGAGAATTGTTTCTATAACATGCTAAGTGTGCTAGGAAATTAGATGCCAGCAGATAGAAAAGAAGGCGATCAAAAAATTTCAGCATGCGACAACAAAAATCGGGAAGCAAAAGGAAAAAATAAAAAGTCCGCCTCATTTTATGGTATAAAAGAGCAAATCAAAAGCGAATAGCATGCAAAGCGGAAAGTAACACCCGAGCACATTCCAGTGGAGCGTGTTGAAACACAGGCACTTCCGGCGACAACGTAATCCCGACGTAATGCAATTCCCATTTTTCTGGTCACGTTCGTAAGTAAATCAATTAAGTTGTCATAAATTTCAGTTCATTTTTTGCCAGCTTGTTTGTTTGTTCGTTCGTTTGTTCGTTCGTTTGCTCTTGCTGCGCTGTTTTATTAAGAGTGCTGCTATTTGTCTAGTGAAGTACTTCATTTGAGAGGCGTGTGAAGGGACATGTGAGCGTTTTTTTTAACAGCGAAAATCTATTAAATTTCAGGAAAATTCAAATTTATTAAACTGCGAGGAATTTAAGTGAAATATAAATAATGCATAATTTGGCAGCTAGAAAGCAGCTGTTGTCGCTAATTTAATTTAATTAAATTGAGAGCGGAAGTGAAGACGCGACATTTAATTCACATTTAATTACACAAATTACCAAGCCAGACAGACAAACTGAAATAATTCCGCAACCCTTAAATTAGCGAAAATCTTTAAAGCTGCCTCATGTCACTTTCCAGTGAAGCAAAAGAAAAAAAATTCCGAAGGTATTTGTGAAAGTTAAATATTTGGCTAGGACGTTAGGACAACGCGAGCACCTCTTGAATTATTTGCACATTTTATTAAACGAATTTTTATCTTTTTATCCATGTAATTTTTATTGCGCTCAATGGTCAACCCCTCCTTCAGCTTGTATGCCCTCCACGACAGTTTCCACATTCCCTTTTTAAAGGCTAATAAAATAACCGCAACGACTTCTAAAGCGTTCCATTTGCGAGACGTTTATCCGCTTTAGCGTCTTAGCAAAATAAACGTTGCCCACTTTTAATAAAAATCCTTTGCTGCTCGAGTTAAAGAAGGACGCATAAAAATTATTGAGCATCAACGCAACAAATAATGGACGCAAACAGCGCAGCAGCACCCCCGAAAAATCCTTCCATCCTTGGTTGTTTGTTTTTGCAACGGGTACTTACAAAGGCATGCCTTCTTGATATGGTGTTATAAATTTTGTGCCACAAAAACAATTTACTATGTCACATTGTTGTAGCGTGTAGCGAGGTACTACTACATCCCCGGCCATTTCGCCCCCTTTTCGTACAACCCCATTGTCTAAGCTCTTGCCTCGAAATGATGGTGTATAATTTGGCAGCATTTAAGTCCTCGAAGCGCCGCCACAACTGCTTTGCAACCCACACTGTTCGAGTATTTCCAGTTTCTCGTCGACGACATCGAAGTACTCTGCTTCAGCATGCTCCGAAACGATGTCGTCGTCTTTCAACGAGGATTTTCCATTCATTCAGCAAGGATTATTTACTTCCCAAAAGATTCAATAACAATTTTGAAATGAGTATAATTTCGTTAAGCGCCCAGCATAAGCAAGGATAATGTCCTTGTGCTGCTTGGATACTCCGGTACTCGATGGTTTGTTTTTATAGACGAAGCGCGGGCTTTCGGGGGGGCAATCTAGCGTCTAGTAGCCGGGGACGATATTGCCGCCGCCGTTGATGGGCAACAAACGCGCGTCAAATTTTAATTTAATTTCAGGTCCATTGAAAGTCGTCGACGCTTTTGAAGTGATTAAAGATTGAATTCTTTATGGTTATGAAGCGGCAGTAGCGGCAAAGGCTTTGATTGTGGCTAGTTTGTGGTTGCTTTTGTGCATATTTAAAGAGCTTCTGTGATTTTGTCTGGATTAAGCTGTGAATTTCGCAGCGCTCATTAATGTGGAAATCACTTGCATTTCCATTAAATTAATTTTCCAAATTTAAGACAAAATACTTTCGCCATCGAATAAAGTAAACAATGTTGTAGTTCCCTTAAAGTTCTTCACATATACACCCACGTCTACTTCGATGTTGTTGCCAACAACAACAACAACATTCAAAACAAAACCACATTTCCCGTGCTTGCCAGACTTAATTAAAGATATTGATGCGCGTGCTTCACTCTTATCAATTAAAAGCTTAACACGAGTAATTAAGAACAGTTTAGGGGGGGAAAGAAGGATTTAGCTAGCAATTTGTGAAGCAATTTTAAGTAATGCTCCAAGTGTGTGTATGTGTCTATGTGTGTGTTTGTTGTAGACTATGTGCTGAAATTCAATATACGCGTAATTGTTGGCAGGAAATGAAGTGTTTACGAGTTGGTTTAAAATAAACAATTTCGTGTTAAGTTGTGTGTTACCACATAAACCACGATTCCAGGCATATTGGTGGTTTATTCTGGTCATAAAGTTCGAGTCTACTAATTGTGTTTTTTTATCTCATTAAATTAATTTGACTGTTATCTGCCTTTGATCATCTCTATTATATAAAGTTTAGGAGATATGTCAATCCAAGTTGCGTAGAACACTTACGACCGCAAAGTTTTCTAATATCATAACAACGAATTTGTTATCCTGTATAAAAGTGTATGGATAACAATACGCTTTGAAGTTAGGCAATAATATCTTATGATCTTAAAACTCTAACGTATAATGCCTCAATACTTAATTATATATAATTATATATCCGTGATAGGTCCATCTTAATTTGAATATTTCCAAAGTCCAATTCAAATGTCTTGTTTCGGTTGCAAACTTCGATTTGTACTGCAACGTATTGCAATTTTTAAATTAAGTTTTATCATAATCCATCTTAGCGTATGTCTGTCCACATTACACAGATCATAAATTTGTGCCGACTTAATTACCACAACAAATTTACCACTTGATTGAACAACACCGACCGACCAAACTTTACTACCGACGCACATCATTCCCACCATTCAGCCAGTCCGCCAGTATCCAGACATAACATAGAGTGGAAATGTGCTCTTGCTGCACGGTTGCGTTAATGAAATAATTGACACCAAATGCCAGCAGTAGGTAGTATCTTTTGCGGTGTTAATGATAGAAGCACAACTATAGCCCAAAGGACCTGGACTGGCTTGCTGCTCCTTCCGTTGCATATCATTGTAAGCTTATATTTCTACAGCAGCCTGAGCAGCCTGAGCGCTCATATTGTTTTTTGGTTTTTGTCAAGCGGGCGCGCGTGTTCCATCAGCACGAAACAGAGACAGAGACGCACCAGCGCTGACGAGGATGACGAAAATGCAACTAAAATGTCAGCTTAACGGCAAAAGTGGCTGAAATTTGATGCCAACCAACCAACCAACCAACCAACCAGCCTGACTGACTGCCTGCTTGGCTGCCTGATGAGAATGAAGGACGTTGAAGTTGATGTTGATGATGATGTCGAAGTTGTTGCCATTGTTTTTGTTTTCGTTTTTGTTTTTGTTGTTAACTCTTGATGGTGTTGTTGATGTTGATGATTTTGATGCTGCTGATGGGTTTTTGGCATAAATTGTTTGGCACAGCAAATTCAGGAAATGAAAATTTCATGATAGTTGAACAGCTGCGGACAGACAGACAATATACCCATCGAGCGAAGGATGGAACAAGGATCTCACAGCAAGTGATTTGCAAAATGGGGATAAACAGGTAATTGTCGCGGATTTAGAGGAAATTACATTTGCGTTTTGTTTTTTGGGCACAAACCAGATCACATAAATCACAGAGAAGCAATTTAGTGCACTCATGCCACATATGGAAAGCAAAAAAAAATAAAAATAAAAAAGGAGCATCCGAGAAAATTTACGCAAATTCAAATTTTATCAGCAAACAAATAAAATATGTACTTACAAATAGCAAGCGAGACCAACCAGGCAGCCAGCCAACACACACTCAATTCAACTCATATCGAACTCGATTTACCCTTAGCTGCGTCGTCGTCGTCAGTTCAGTTCAGTTCGGTTCAGTTCAGTAGTAATGCTCCTCTTTCCGTGTGGAAATTGCAGTAGGAAATTTGCCGGAAATTAAAACTTGTGCAAAATAAATCGCCAAACCTCCGAGTTCAGCTTGTTCTCTCTCGCATTCGTTTGTTGGGAAAACTTATGCCGGCTGGTCATGGTTTGTGTTGGGCGCCCCAAAATATGCTTCAGTTCGTCGCATTCGTATGCCGGACTGTGAAGAGTTGATGTAAAACTACGAAAAATAAAATAAAACAATAACAACAAGAACTGAAGGAGACTCCAAAGATGATGACGAATGCACGGAAGTGGCCGTTGTCCTTTTTTTTCGTGCGGATCCTTCTCGTTCATTTGAAGTTGGACGTGGGTGAGTGTGTTTGGGTTGAAAAGTAGTTCTCGAGTGGAGTCAGTTGCCTTCGACCAAAGTGTAAACTTTACTCATTTCAGCGCGTTTTCGCTAATGGAGTGACAGTTGGAAAGAATTATTAGATTTCAACATGCATGCGAAGAATTTTAATCGGCACGCCAAGAGAATGTGTACTACAAATACGTGATTATTGTGCATACGATGGGATTTTCGACGGACATTTGAACATATTTAAATGAGGGTGGGGGTGGGCGATGGTAGCTTGAAAAATGGCGGAAATAGTTGAAGGCAGTCGAGTAAGTACCTGATATTTATTGTGTGAAATTAAAGTTGTATTAAAAAGCTTAAGGCTTTTGAGGCTAAAATTGTTTAAGAAAATCATTAAGTACAAAATTTGTCAATCGAAAAGAGTGATTTTTCCCATACCTTATCCTTACCTGATTCCAACAATTTAATCTATAAAACGGTTCTCTCCTTTCAGTCCACATTAATTAGTTAACTATTTTTATATGAAACTTTTAATATTGTGACCACTTGTGCTGTGTCATAGTTTGCTATACCAGCGCCTGAACTACATTTAATTTCGCTTCAATTTCTCTGCCAAATTGCCAATGAATAAGTAATTTGGGAATGGCAGATTGCAAGAGCAGCAGATTAGACTTGCAATGATTTCTTTCACTTTTACTGCTGCCGCTCTTCGACGCTGCCAAACGAGTGTCGCCTGCTTCCGGCCGTCGATTTGGCCGAAGTACTGCTGCTGGTCGTGGGCATCCTTTGTTGCACGTGTCGCCTTTCGGTATCTACATTGCAATATATATCTGCTTAGATATAGAATACACTCGCTAGAGTCACATGCCCTTCGACTGGGTATCTTGGAACGGAAAGTGACTTACTACTTATTCCTTTTTGTTTTTTTTGTACAATTCTTATTTTATGGTCAAAACGTAGTCATATCTTTTGCCTTATTTTTTCTTCGTCCTAATAGTTTTTGTGCTCATGCTATTTTATCTGCTTCAGCAAGTCGAACAAATCGTCCATTTAGCGTGGAGCATATGTTACCATTTTGGCACTGCCGACGTGCAATTTTCATTTTGCGAGTATATTCATCATGGCTAGACTGGGAAATGGGTTATTTTTCTGTTTCTAACATTAAGTGCAAGTGGAGATATGAATATGAATATATTTTGACTGTTCTGTTGAATTGATGAGTTCATTTCTTATAAATAAAGTGGAATTATGTAAATTCTATCTACTGAATCAAAATATTGAAGAGCTTGTATTAATAGTGGACTATTTTGTTTAATGAATTGGACCAACCTTTTAACAGATTTAATTAAATGCACATTTTCGGGATACGAACTACTTATTCTGGAGTCATATAACCGATACTTAATTCATTGAACCTATTATTTTTTTTTGCAATTTTTTATATCTAACCAAACCTTTGGGAGGTCAGAAATTCCACTACTGGCAGGATTATTTAGAGAACCTAAAATCACCTTTGAGTGAATCTGTTAGGTTCCACTTGCAGTCACTTTAGTCGACAGCTAATCGCATTCAATTTTTGTATCATGAATTTTGATGCGCTGCCAGTGAAAAAAAAAACAAACTACAACAACGACAACATTTCACAACAAAGAACCATTTCCCCGCATATCTTAATTTTTTTGTTGTATCACCATCACCGTTGGAAGCCAGTTCATATTTGCCTGAAAACGGTATAAAACGATTCGATTGGAACTATTTTCCGAATGCCAACTGCAATGAATGAATTGTTTTGCAGCTCCAACCAAACCGAACCAAAACAAAAACAACAAAAAAAAAAAATATATAGTATATCTGTTGGCGCTGCTGCACGACAACTGGCTTTGACGAACGACGACAAGGACGACTGGCAAAAACTACCAATTCCAAATCTCACAAATCCCATATAAAAAAGCAAAAAAAAAATAGCCGATAGATTGTAGATCTGGATGTATCTATGCGATACGCGATGGCATTCGGATGCGGCAATCTGTGTTTTCGTATCGTCATTAACAGAGCCGCTTGGCAGTAAGGCGGCGGGCAGGCAGCCAGGCAAAATCGAGGATTTCGGGCAACCATTCGGGAAAAAAGATAAACGAAAAAGAAGAAAACCCAGCAGCCGAGTTCAATCACTGCCAATAACGATTTTCAATTGATTTTCATTTTTCGTGTTGCGCTGTATCTGTCTGTCTGTCTGTCTGTCTGTCTGCCTGTATGCCTGTCTGTTTTGTTTGCGTGTGTGTGTGGATAGTGTGGTTGAGTAGGTTTAGGCCGGAAGTGGGCATATTGTATGGCGGCAGTGATTTAGAGGCATGGTCGGGTGTCATCATCATCGCAGAGCCGTGATGAGTGCCAAGCTTAGCGCATTTGATAGTTGCCTCTAAATAAAGAAGCAAATCGCAGAGCTACGACAACAGAGCACAGCAGAACAGAGCAGAGCATGCAAAATGCCTTTTTGAGGAGCGAAAAAATGACAAACAATTTTTTTCGGTACAGTGGTGCACGAGCTTACTTAGTCAAGCAAATATTTTCAAAAATAAACTTAATGTAAATTTAAAGGCACTAAATAAATAAAGTTTTATTTTTTAATTAACATAAGAAGCTTTGTTATATACGAAAATTCTATATGCGCATATTTTAGCCCACTGTGCCTGCGCTGGCATGCAATGAAAAATCATTTGATTTGACTTAAGCGAACGCGTTCAACCGAAAAACAATTGCCTTTCAATTGGCAGCAATCTGGCTGGCTTGCCTGGCTGACTGACTGGGCGGGAGGGAGGGAGGATTGCTTGCTTGATTCAAATGATTTCGATGATTTTTAACGCTTTGCTTTTGCAATGGCGGAATGGAGACACGCGTCATTTTCAGCACTTTGTGTAGGTTTTTCCACATACGAACCGAATGGCTGAAGTGTTTAAATTTAATTTATATTACTTAATATATAAGATTTTTGTAAATTATTTTAAAACGTTTTTAAATTAACAAATTTTGTTTACCTAAATCAACAATTTTCATTGTCAAGTTAACTATGAGAAACTTTGGATTTACACTAATAATTGATTCGTTAAAAAAATAATTTTGATAAAATATTTTCTTTAAAATCCTGAAATCAAAATCGTTGGAAAAATCCAAACACCGAAAGTGTGAATTTCAACATAAAAAACAAGAAGAAAGAAACACATAAAGTAAGAATTCGAACCGCACCAAAAACTTCAACAGGTAATTGAGTGGAAACGTGATCAGATTTCATTATTTATTGTTGTTCCTGTTGAGCTCCTAATGGAATAAGTCCTCAACTTCAAAACTTAACAGCCGAGGGCGGTGTGAAATGCAGTTAAAAAAAAGAAAAAACCGAATATACTTGCTAAAAAACTGAATAGCAAAATCCGCCAAAGATAACAACAGCAACAACAATTACAACAACCCGGCGGCAAGACATACAATTGCCAGCGACAAGGACGACGCACAGTTATTAGAGGTAAATCAAAATGGAAAAATGGAACTTATATGAAAAAATAAATAATCCAAAAAATATGTTAAAAAAATACAAATTTACAACAACAAAGATACATAGTAAATTTTAAGTATTAAAATTTGATTTTAAGAAATGTTGCAGTTGGGAATATTTTTAACTCAAAATCGATTTGGAAAAAAAAATGACCAAATATATTTTCGATATTTAAAACCAAGACTGAACTCAACAATTTTGTTCATAATAAATACTGTGCGACACTCACGACTTGCCTGAGGAAGGACGACGCCAAACGTCGGAGGCGGCGTGTTATTGTCGTTTCGAAGTCGCAGACGGAAGTGGGATCAGCAACGAAATCCTCTGCTGGTGCTGCCGCTTAATTCCGAACGAATTGTGATTGAATTTCCGTTGTGTATTGCTTTTGTGTGAAACTTGAATAATTTGTCTTTTTTATGATTTTCTTTCAATTCTTCGTCGTTGTTGTTTTTGTTGTTGTTGTTATAACAAATCTGTTGTTTTGTATTTTTATGATGGCATTTCAAAGTTTTGTTTTGTTTTTTCTTGTTTCGTTTTGCACACACGATTTTGTATCTTAATGTCGAGAGCAAAGCACAGAAGTGCCTTAATTTGTGGATTCGGTACAAATCGTTCGGAAGAATTGCTAAAAGTAATTGTCTTTTTGTCTGGCTGTGTCCTGGGTGTTATGCGACGGGCATGTTCGGGGTGTCAATGTGCTGCTAAATTTAACGAAATTGAAAGTTTTCTCTTCTACAGCTGGAGACGATCGAACGATGCGACGAACTCAGGTTAATAAAAATAGAAATAAATTTGAAAATATTGACAAAGTTTTCGCCCACTTTTTATAGCCTCAAAAGCAGACACCGCAAAATCGATAGAAAGCCCACAGATTTAAAGCGGAGTTTTGTTTAGCGAAAAAAAATAGCTTAAAAATATTTAAACTTTTCATTCGCTGTTTTACTATACACCACAAAAAATAGAAAATAGAAAATGGAAAAAAAAGATTCGCTGCTACTCTTTTAATGATGGTCTATTACGGACGAGCGCTGTTTGCCCTCAAACTGCCGCTGCTCCATTTTGTTGTACCCTGCACTAAAACACTGCAAATGTTCGAATGATATATTACTGTTTAGCTTTGTCTTGTTACATTCTAAAACTTTATGGATTTAAATTTTTGTATATGAATTCCTTAGAAGTTTCTGTTAGGTAAAAATAAGAAAATTTCAAAGAGAAAATTTAGACTTTTTTTCAAAAATTTATAAAAATAATTGCTAAAGAACAAGAAATTCTATTAGTAACAATTTAACTTCGTAAATTAACTTTTAACTTTTTAACTATACCGTGCACAGCTCTGAACGCAATATTACAAACAAATTGATCAGTTTGCATATTAATTTAAAAAGAAGAAACGTGTTGTGTAAATCAATATTTTCTACAACAAAGTCTTAATCTAAGGAAATTTAGTTTCGACCAAACCAAAAAAAAATCTCAGACTATTTTGTTGAGGCTTTTATGTTTGTGAATGCTTTTTTATATTTAGCCCAAACGCTCTCGGTTTTTCATGCAGTTTCATTTTGCATATTGCCCTCGGAGTTGTTTCATATTTTGTTTGCGTTTACGTTTGTGTTTGTGTTTGCGTTTGTGTTGGTATTTGCGCTATGTTGTATTTGACTGTGTGTGCATGTGTCCGTTTGCGTCTGCCTATCTGTGTGTGTGTGTGTGTGTGTGTTTGTGTCCTTTTGCCTACGTGCACCTTTTGTACGTTTTTAATTTTCCTGTTTTATTTCCGGTTTTACGATTCCGATCTCAACTTGATTGCGTTGAGTTGTTCACGTTGTTGTTGTCGTTGCTGCAGCAATTGATGTTGCTGTTGCTGATGACGATTGTTGCCGTGTGTTGATACTGTCGTGTCGTGTTGATAAAGTGATACGAGAGTACTCTCGACTCTTTCTTGCATTCTTCATACAGCAGAATCACTCGCTTCCTACCTTCTTTTTTGTTTTTTGTTGTACACTTATGGTCGGTCTGCAGTTTAAAATAATTTTCCCGCCACAAACTTTAAAACGTATTTTTTTCCACACAACAGCCGCAAAGGTTGTTCGACATATTCGCATCTATAAAAATGTAAATATGTGTTTGTTTTCTGTGTGTGTGTGTGTGTTTGCGAGGGACTTTAAACGTTTTTACCTTAACTGCTGCATCGTCTACCGCATTCAAGTCGCTGCGGCAAAAATATATATTTTTCCAGATAAGCTTCTTCTTCATCATCTTATTCCTTTTCTTCTTTTTCTTCTTCACGAGTTGGTTGTATGTGCAAAAGCATCGCAGAGTGTTTGTGCTTCTTTGTAAATATTTGCATAAAAAGGTCAGTAGCATCCCTTTCAATGGGCACGACATATCGAAATATTTTACTTTTTTCTAAGTACGCTTACTTGTTTTTGTTGTTGTTGCTGAATTTTTGAGATAAATTTAAGTGGTTACTTTTATCAGAAATACTTTCGGCGTCTCGACTTATTAAAGAAACAGATTTTTTTATTTTATTTAAGTTATGCTTTTGATGTCCTTTTAAAATAAGGTAAAAAATTTAAGCAGATTTAAACTAAATGAAATCTTAATATTTTTTAAATTTTTAAAATATTTAATTTATTCTTGAAAATATTTGAAATAATTCGAAGCCTCAAAAGGACATTAAAAAATCCATACAAAATAAATTGTAGAATCGTGCTTGGTATGCCATAAAAGCGCTACACTAAACAATCGAAGCAGTTAAGTGCACTCAGAAGCGCAATTTTGAAGTGGTCAAATGACGCCTTAATTGCATATTTAAATACTCCGGAATCCGAATACTTCTCCGACCGACCGCAATTTGTCCACTTGGCTGCCATCAATCGTTGACAATTATTGCACGCCCGCACAGTTGGTCAGTTTTGGGGTCAATAATGACTTGGACTCGCTTCGATCTGACGGTATGTCACAACAATAAACAAAAATACGGGCGAAAAAAAAAGAGAAAAACATTTATTAGCAATTTGTGGGCGTGTTGCAGCAATAATTTAGGTTTTCCTGTCAACGTGATTTGCCTGATGTATCCCGATGTGTGTGATTTGTATACGTATTTGTGTATCTGTGTGTGGTCAATGCATCAGCAGCGTATTTGGGCATGCGGTGCGAGCGATTAGTGTCGATTGTATTTGTATTAGGGTGTTTGATTGTGAACGTGTGTGTGTGCGTTTGGTACTTTTGCGGTCAGTTGGTGTTTATTTTTGCCATTATTACTGTTGTTGTCAGTTCGGTTTGTTTAAATGGCCATAATGCCAATTAATTCGTACGTGTGTGTTTGTTTGTATTTGTGTTATTTATGACATTTTCTTGTTAAAGTGTTTAGTCTGGCTGGAATTGTTCGATGTTGTTGTTGTTGTTGTTGGTTTTGTTTGACATGCCTAGAGTTCATAATTGTTTGATAGCAAAATGGTTAAAATATAAAAACAACAATTGAAAATGTATGAAACAACAATGTGCGACCAAATAGGCAAGTGTCAATTGTCCGGGGTTCGAATTGTGGCATTTCGAATTAGCATAATCAGGGGTGGTCAATTATGTCAGTTAATGTCACTCCTGTTCCTGTTGTTATTGTTGTTGTTCTTGTTTTATTTGTGCTCGTGATTGATTTGTTAGGTGCGAAGGGAATTTCCGAAAATTTATTGTGCAAATATTTAAATGCGAACATTAAAATCGTCAGATGAGGAGTTTTAAGTCAAAAAACGATATATCCATAATATTAATTAAAGGCTTTTCTCTGGCCTATAAAGTTTAAATTAAATAATAAAAGTATTCAGTACTCAGAATTTCTAAAAACCTTTTTGTAATTTTTTAAAACCAATTCGATATTTTCTTCAAACAAAAGAATAAATTCATTAAATCTCAGATTTCAGATTTGGGATAAAACCTTTGGACAAAGACCAAACCAATATAATATTTTCCATTAATTTCTCTATCTTTGATAGTCAAAAGACCCAAAAAAAAAATACAGAAAAGAAATTCAACTTCAAAAGCAATTTAACTAAAACAAAGCCTATATCCGCAAACAAAGCAGCAAAATGAAAGAAAATCCTCCCACAAAATACAAAAAAAAAACCGAAAAAGAAACTAAAAAAGAGGAAACACACCAAAGCCAGCGAGCTTAGCGTGGAAATCTTTATTCATTGATTATTTAACGACTTCTTAAGTGGTTCCTTAAGTACACAAAAACTTGCTCCTTCGGCAGCGCTTTCAGCTCTTTCAGCTCCTTATATGCGATTAACTCGAAACGAGCGAGTGACTCAAACAAATCTCAAAGAAGAAAATTGCGGCTAGCAGAAATTCACGACTTGGAAGAAAGTGGAAGATGAAAAAAAACAGGTCAAAAGTACCACAATATGCCACACCAGAAAATAAGAGGAAAACAAAAAAAGAAAAACAAATGGAATGGAATAAGAAAAGAAGTAGTTGCCACGCTTAAGTAACTCAGCTCAAGTCGATTCAACTCAAATGGCACAAGTTAAAGTTTGCTAAAGAGCGATTACGCTTTCAACAGCTGCTGATGTTGTTGTTGTTTTTTATCTTACGTTGTCTTAAGTTATCGTCCATAGAAATGGATCTACTGTTAAATTTATCCAATATTTTTTTTATATAATCCTTTTAATATACTTTCGATTGACACCAAATCTAAAGTTTAAGTATCATTTTTGATTTGGTTAATTTATCTTTTTCCTTACCCAAGACCAAAATTGAGTCATGTATTAAAATGGGTCTACAAATAAGTCCAGCAAGGTTGTCCTTTTATTTTATTGATATCCTTTCAAATGACGCCAAATATATTTTAACTCTTTGATAAGTTATAGTGTCATTTGTGTCCTAGTTAATTCAAGAGGTCCTTTTTAAAAATTTCTCTTAAGACTGGATTTCCTCAAGACGGTCTATTCTTGCAGACTATCTTGAATCCATTTTAAAACCCAGTGAACCTTTCTTTAGGTAAGCGGAAGCACTTCTAAAAAATTACTTTTCAAAAGCTTTGCGAAATGTTTTTCTTTTTTTAGATTCAGTACTATTCAAAACTTTAATTTTTCTAAAAGATTTAACTTTTTCGTAACAAAGGACCAAAAGACGGCCTCTTCGTTAATATGGCTTAAATACTCGCATTAAGGCTTCAATTAAATTTTTGTTGAACTCCAACAAGCTCCATTCTTTTGCAGTTTAATTGTTGGTTTCTGCTTTCATCGTTTGCATGATGAGTTAAAATCTTTCGGCTTAAGCCGCACCGAATGCACTCAACGCGAGATTGGCAATTTTTTTAAATTAAGTGCACACGCTTTTAAGATTATAAAAATATTTGCTACAAATATGAAAAAAATTGTTATTGTTGTTGGTGTTAGTGGTGGTGTTCTGCGAACTGCATATGGCACTTTCAAATGCAACTGCCGCTGCCGCTGCTGTTGTTGCTGACTTCTGTGCGCAATTTAAATAATCCGCAGCGTTATCCTGTTTCCTGTTGGCGACGGCGGCGTCGTCGGCGGAGGTGGCGTCATTTTGATTTTGATGCTGCCGCTTTGCTTTAGTCATAAATTCATAAAAATTGACAAACTGCATTTGCAGCTTGATTTGGATTGAATGCACCGGCGATGGCGGTGGTGGTGGTAGCAGCAACAACAACTGCTGTCGCTCGACTATCGCTCAGCGCGGAATTGTCGAGTGGATTTTCATGCGTTTTTGAATAATTGATAAGTCAAAAAGTACGCGAATGAGTGCGCAAAAAAATGAAGAAGAGAATTATTCGCGCACAGCATAATTGAATGCGAATAAATCCCAGCGAACGTGGGCGTACACGAATAAATAATTGGGCGTGGTATGGTGTGAGCATATATTAAAAAAATGAATATTTTTAGTTGAACAGTGTGGCAATATTTTTACACTCTGACATTTTTATAATATTAAACACTTTCTATCTCAAATAGTTTTGAAGTTATAGACTTAAAATTGTATTCGAAATTAAAAAATCCGTAAAAAATAATTAGTTTTTGTATATGATTTGGTTATGAATTTTATTCAACTTAGTTAGGAAATATTTAGCACGCCCTCGAATGGGTCGACCGATTATTTTCAGACCAGATTTGCTTAGAACATAATTCCACTGAGATCAAAATGTCATCCATGCGATTTCTTTCGGTGTCTTTTCGCTTGCTCGAAACGAAACCGAATTCAGGTGACAAAAAGTGACGATGACCTTTTTATGTCATAAAACACGAAAGTCGTCTGCGCCGCGCTGCGCCGTGCATCAACTGCATTCAACTTAACAACAACAATTCAACTTTATTCGCTCCCCTTTCCATTTCTCTTTCTCGCTCGGCCAAAAGCCCCCCACTCTTACCGACCGCACTTCATCCTGCACTGTTGATTCTTTTATTCGCATCATATTGAGGCAGATAAGAGGCGCAGAAGGCATGGCATGGCATGGCATGGCAAGGCAAAATGCATTTCAAACGAAGCGAAATCCCATGAATAATTCCACTTCAATTCCAGCACAGAGCAGTGCAATGTTGTTCATTATTGTTGTTGTTGGCGGTTGTTGCTGCTGGCTGTTGAACCAACACGGCAGCCGCCTTCGCTTTGTTTGGCGTGCACCTTCCTGTAGCCCGCGGACAAATACGCTGGTGTCCCCCTTTGCAATACTGCTGACGTTTTAGTTGACATTCAGTGGCGGAGTGCAGTGATGAGCAATACCCGGTATATTAAGTAAGATGAATCGATGAGTATACATTTAATAATTGTATATTCCAGTCTATCTTATGCACCCAGTCCATTTAATTAAATTCGTTCATAAAGTTTATAGTGAATTCAATCTTTTCAGTCCATTGATCAGTTGTTTAGCGCCTTCAAGGAATTCAGTAGGCATAGTAAGTAGGTGTGGCAATTTCTTGAGGCTTCCTAATTAAATATCTATCTACAATTCTGTCTTTCTATTAACTTTTTTGTATTCATTACTTCATATTCATTCTTTCTCTATTTCTTTTTTTCTTTTTTTCTTTCTTTCTTTCTTTCTTTCTTTCTTTCTTTCTTTCTTTCTTTCTTTCTTTCTTTCTTTCTTTCTTTCTATCTATCTATCTATCTATCTATCTATCTATCTATCTATCTATCTATCTATCTATCTATCTATCTATCTATCTATCTATCTATCTATCTATCTATCTATCTATCTATCTATCTATCTATCTATCTATCCATCTATCTATCTATCTATCTATCTATCTATCTATCTATCTATCTATCTATCTATCTATCTATCTATCTATCTATCTATCTATCTATCTATCTATCTATCTATCTATCAATCTATCTATCTATCTATCTATCTATCTATCTATCTATCTATCTATCTATCTATAGAAATTCTTGGGAAACCTGTCGCATATATGTGAGATATAAAGAACGAATATTTTATTGAGCTTTCGAAGCACTTTTGCTCAACACTGTACTTACTGACATTTGACTGCATATTTGGTGTGCTAAAAAAGCAACAAAAATTATTTTATTTTTTATTTTAGTATTCTCCTTTTTGTTGTTGTTTGTTTTTGCATTAAAATGCATCTTGCAAATCCATTCATATTTTTTAATGTAACGTGGCGATTATTTTGCGCTTGACGCGATTTTACAAATATCGCATTTTTCCGTTATTGTTATTGTTGTTGTTTTAGTTGTTTTTGCTCTTCATAATAATATTTGTGCGATTTTATTTTTCAATTTTGGCTTTTGCTTTAAATAAGTCGCTGCGATGCGGCTTATAAATGTTTGCAATGTTGCATTTAATTTAATGTATTTGCGATTTTAATCCTTTAAGCTTGTAAACACATTTCGGGCGCCAGCGAGTGAGCGAGCGAGCGAGCGGCGGCGCGTTGTCAACGAATTTGTACGTACGTTTTTGTTTTGGTATTTTGTACACATTTTCTTGTTTTTATGTGCTGTTTTTGTTTTTGTATTTGTGTTTTTGAAATATGGCAGCACTCACGAAGCGCGCGCTTGCGATTTGTGGAAATTATCGATGCAGCATATGCTGCAGGCAGACTGCCAGGCACGCTGCACTTCGCCCGCCTGCGCCTTATCGAATACGTGCTCGCATAGCTGGGGATTAGTTTTAGGCACTTTTTTTTATGATTTTCTATACTTTTTTTTGCTGTGTGGAAATTTTCATGCCATTATGAATTCATGTTAAATGGCAATTGCGAGTATTTGCAATTAATTTAAAACAACAAACAAACAATTTTTGCTAAGCTCTCGCGATAGATGCAAACGCCGCGATAAAACACTTTTTCAATATTGATGAAAATATTAACTTTTAAAGGATTTATAATTTTTTTTTAACTACTTGTATTGAAATGAAAATTGATCAAATGTTAAAATTCATTTTTGTAATAAATTTAAGTTCTTCTGATTAAAGTTTAATTGGATTTTAATTAAGTTCAATGGAGGAATTCTTCATTATAACTTTTGAAAGCAATTCATCATATCAACATATCAGCAGGATAAACCTTTTGCCGTTGGCATTTAAGCAATCATAAAAGTATCAACAACAAAAACATTTCGGAAGATGAGTGAACAACAACAACAACTAAAAATGACTTTGTCCGACTTTTGACAGTTTGTGCGACATGAAACATGCAACCGCAACAAATGCAACAATCCGAAATGAAAAAGAAACGTGCTGCTTGGATATACTTTTTGACCGCTTCTCAGGACTAACACAACAACAACAGCAACACAATTTGCAATCAACATTTACAGTTGTTGTTGTTGTTGCTGTTACTGTTGCTGTTGTCCTTTGAGATCACGTAAAGAATTGAAATGACCTGCCACGTTGTCTGTCCAAGGATATTGCAGCAGCAGCAGGACATGCGCCACTTTAGAGCAAACAAGCGCTCGCCGCTTAATGGCAGCAACAAAAAACAACAGAAAAAAACAACAACAACAACAACAACGATGATGCCAACACATAAAAAATGCCAACAAAAATTAGTACTCAGAAAAATCACAACAAATGTCGGTGGAAAAAATTCAAAACTAAACTGTTTTGTTTTTGGTTTTGGTTTTGTTTTTGTTTCGCCACAATTGCTGGCAATGAAGCGATTGTATAGTCAGTCGCGCATCTATGCTGTGTCGACTCTGTCGCTGACAGTCGCTGGTAGTGACGATGAAGCGTCCTTTCGTTTGTTCGTCCGTTCATCTGTCCATCTGTCCGCCCGTCGTTCGGTCCATCCACTCGACATTTATGATTGTATTTATGTGTCGTAATGAAAATTAGATTAAAAATGCTAAAGCGCAGCAATTCATGAAGATTGCATTTGTATTTGTTTAGCGTTTGACTTGACCGAAGCGAGTTCTCGTGGAAGTGGAGTGACCATGCGAGCGGCAATTAGTGGCTTTGTTGCGATTTCGTTTTCGTTTTTTGTTATTGTTTTGGCTGTTTTTTTTATTAGTGCATAAATAAGCAATGAAACAAATGAAGTGGAAAGTCGTAAAGACGTGAGTGAAACTTTTCTCAGTAAAATTTAAACTTTAATTTTTGATGCTTAAAATATATTTAAGTATAAAATTTGTTTATGTTGTTGTTTTTTAATTTTAAAAATTGTTTTATTGAAATCCTTCCTTTTGTCTAAGCAGTTTGGCATTTATGAATCAAAAACATTTGTTAATTTTTTATAAATCTAACACTTAGTTTGTACTTTTAAAATATGATCTACAACAAAAACTCTTTACACTAACTCGAACGTAATTCTGTAATTATGCATTACAACGGGAATGCATTCCCATACTTTGCCACTAAGTTCTTATAACACTCGACTAACTTACTACAAAACTAACACAAAGCCATAAAATAAGCAATCTTGAATACACTCAAAAAATACGATAAGTTAAAGTTTAAATTTTTAATAAATCTTTTTCAACAAAAAACTAGTTGGTCGATCTACTACCTGTTATTTTGTAGGTATTTTATCGGTTAATTTTATGAAACCATCGATTAAAGACTTCTTTTCTATTTGTAGGAGTTTATATTCTTTTCCATCCATTCCTTTTAAACCAATATTCATGCTTACATTTATTTATCTTTAAGCTGAGAATTTTTTTAACTAACTATTGGCTTAGGTTGGCCTATTCGAGGCCCACTTACCATGTGCTATCTATCGGTGGGTTAGTGACTATCAATTATATGTGCTAGGATTAGAATTATCTATTAACTAGTTAAGTTTGATTTGTTGATTTGAGTTTTTAGTAATCTATTCTTGTTTTTTTTAAATACGTTAACGTCCCATAATGGCCCACACAATTTTTTTATAAAGGAATGTTAATAGTTGAAATAAATGTTTATTACCTTCCTTAATTTGTTGTAAACCTTTGCGAGATTTGAAAATTTCTGAATACGAATATAAAAAGCTTGTCGGGAAAGTATTTCTGAAGCTGTTAGCTATAATATAATCTAAAGTGTTAGTAGTTAGTATTTAAGTTAGTATTTTCCAAGACCTGCATTTTTTCTTCACATGTACGAGTATAGTACACCTACTCCAACTGACATCAGGTGCAGATAGGCAGGCAGGCAGACTGGCAGGCAGGACAAACTTATGCATTCATTGCGTACTTAGCTTAACAACTACCAACTAAAACCGACAAAAACTAAATTTAGCTTATTGTTCTTGGCTTGTACTTTTGGCCCAAAAAAACAAGCAACTTAAAAAACCAAAAAAAGAAAACAACAACGAATGCCGCTATTTAAAAACAAGAACGCAATGGCACACACACTTCTATGAAGGACACACTTCCACCTAAACATATGAACCTAACATTCCTTCCACTGCCGCTGCTCCTGCTCAGCTTGCTGCCTCATTCATTCAGATTGCGAGGAGGACGTGCAGCATTTGCATTGCTGCTGCTTTTGCTGTTGCTGCTGGATAATAAAGTGAAAAGTTGATTAAAGTTTTGCATGGGTTAAATTATTCATTGTTATGAGTTGAGCGCTCAGTTGGATGGTGGAGCGTTAAAGGCGGTAAGCATGTGTGCGTGGGGAATGGGGCGGGGAGGGTCCGTGTAAGTGTCGGTATTTTTAGTGGCAAGTAAGCACCATCACGCGGCGGCGAGTGTTTATAAATTAAAAGCATTTTCGTCTTTGGCAGAAGTTCATAATTTTTGTGCTTTTCATTTTTGCGCACACGCACACACACACATTAGACTGGTTTTGAAAATATTGCCTTGCAATTTTACAAATTTTTTTTTCAGAAATTTTTGACTTAAAATGTTTTCTGAAAAAAAATTTTTTATTTACTTAAGAGTTTGCGAAAAAAAAGTATTTATGCAAAACCAGCCTAACGCAAACTCACACATGAGGTCCTTGCGAGTCCTTATAATTGTCCTTGTTGCTGCCGTTTGCTCGTGCTCGTGCTGTTGTTGTTCTTGTTTTTGTTGTCTTTTATGCTGCAGCGTAATGAAAATGAACTGCAGCGCAATTGTTGAGCTTAAGCAGCGCACGCAGTGAAAAGAGAAGAGGGTGTTGTTAGATTAAGAGGATGAGGAGGAGGCGTATGAGAAAGGGGCGTGTGACTTACCCCTTTTCGTGCAATTGTTCCCCGGACGCGCATTCCGACGCGGTGGCGCTTTGGTCGTCGCTTTTATGCATTTTTAATTTGTAATTTTAAAACTTAAGTAAAACTGGATTTGGCAGCCGCAGCCACCGAAGCGGCAGCAGTAGCAGCAGCAAAAGCTATAAATACATATGGGCGTGTGTGTTGTGTGTGGGCGTGGAGGGAAGGTCGTATTTGTTGGCTTCGTAAAATGACAATGAAAACTTTTACGCCTGAGCCTGACTAAACAAATTTGTAATTGCGGCTGATGCAGTGCGGCGAGGGGGAGGCGGCGACGCGTGGGAGTTAAGGTTGGATTATCGCTTGTAAGGAACGAAGCGGATTTAAAGCGAGGAAATTATGAGAGTTTTTGCTAAGGGTGAAGTTAGTGTTGAAGCGTTTTGTTAGTGTTGTTGTATCAGAAGGACTTTGCAATTAGAAATAAAATTAAAAGAAATATGTTCAGCTTAAAAGGTAAACAAATTTTTATAAATATAATTAACAAATTTTAGATTTGGTTTTTAAATAATGAAAACTGTTTTTTAAATGTTAAATCGAGTTGTTGTTTTTTTAATTCCGCCCTAATTCGGTTTTCAAAAGCAAAAGCAAACGCCTTTGTTTCTTGTTTGTTGTGTTGCTGTTGTTATTGTTGTTTATGAAATCTACCCACACTAATGAAGATTTTCGCACTAAAGGCGTGAACTGTAAATTACACAGCAGCAGCCGAAACCGCTGAACCATCTCGCTCCGCCCCTAAAGCGCTCAAAACCTTTAGCGCTCATAAAAAGCGTTTTAATGTGTTTTTTTTTTGTTGTTGCTTCATAAACTCGTATTCATATTTATTTGGAAAAGTTTTCAATTGTGGCGTGTATATGTATGTGTATGCACATTTGAGCTGTTATACTTTTGTGAGTGTGTGTATGCGTATGTATCGTTGCACACTTTGGTGTTATTTTAATGAATGGAATTATAAAATTTAAATGCGTCGTTGCTGCAGTTTATTTTGTTTTTGTTCTTGCTCTGTTTGTCCTTGTTCTGCTCGCCTTCTCCTTCTTCCTCTTCCTCTTTCTCTCCTACTTTTGCTTTATTTACACTTTAAGTGATTATCGCAATTTGACACCAAATCTGCTGTTATTTACGATTTAAGTGAAATTTTTGGAATCGTTTTAACACGAGCTTTAAAAGAATTCAATTGAAATTAAGAAGGAGAAATATTTTGTTTTGTTGGTTTCTTCAAAAGTTTTGTCTCTTATTCTTTCTATTAACATATTATTCTTTTAATTGAATTTGTCTGAATTTATTTGTTTTCTTAGTGGCTTTGAGTTAAGTGTGGGCTAGTATGGGACCATTGCTCTCAGACCTCGTGGACCATTGTGCTTTATCTTAGTGGTAGTTTTTGTATTCTTTTATTATCTTCTTTCTTGTAATCTTATTTTAGTTGAATTTTTCTTTTTATGCTCAAATGTTTTAGAGGGTTTTAAACGTTTTAAAGGGTCTCAAATTTTGTTTGTAAATGTGAAAAGAGAAGAGAGAGAACAATTCTCATTTCTTCTCAGTTCTTTTGGAGATATTTTGAACAGAGAACAGCATTTTAACTGAAATATATTTATGATTCAGGGATTAATATCTAAAAAAGGAGACAATTAGTAAAATAATCGAAAACTATTTGATTAGGCTTAAATCACGTATTGGTAAAATGGAACTGTTATAATCCATTTTCCAAAAAACTTGACCCTTGAGAAATAAAATGTTTCTTTAAAAGCTTTAATTTCCAAAAAGAATGTAAAAAATCACAAAAAATGGTAAAAGAAATTTAAGCCATTCTAAGTATCTGATATATGAAACCTTATTATTTGTAGAACTACGTTACTCCGTACTCACATTTTTAATCTAAAAAAAACCCAACTCAAAAAGAAGAGCTGCGACACATTACCGCCGAATGGTAACTCTATTTTACAGCAACAAAGCACGTGCTCAGCGACCCCCTCCCACTGTCTACCACAAAACCAAAAGATAAACAAAAGACAGCAGCCAGGATGATGTAGCCACAAAACCACGTGTTGCATACGCTTAAAATCATAACAACAACAGCAACAGTAACAGAAACGCACAAAACACAACGTAAACAAACCGGCAAAACAAACCGAGCATTCTCTCGCTCTCTCTCTCTTGGCCACTCGGCGGCAGCTCAATGCTAAAAGCTCTTTTGCGTGCTTTGCAGATTTCGAAGAATTCTTTGCAGACCAGCCGACGAATTGTGACTTTTCCGAAGCACCACACAACGAGTGAGGGCGCTCGGCTCGTTAATACGGTACATTGCGATTCGGCTTCGGCAGCGAGGAAAAACTTTCGACTGAAAGTTTCGCAGGAAAGTGACGCGAATTGGCCAAATGCGATTTCAGTGATTTGCAAAACGTTCGCGTGTTCAGTTCAGTTCTTTGGAAGCGCGCGCACAGTCAGTGTGGAAATATTTTGAGAAAATCTTTTTGTTTTTGTATCTTACTTTGAAGCATGATTTGTGCGTAACCCAGACGAAACGAAAAAAGTTCGTTCGCAATCGCAATCGCCAAAAGTGAGTGGAAAATGAGTTTTGCGTGAGTTCGCGCGCCCGTTTCACGCGTAATTTAACCGCTTCAGCGACAGCGGCAATTTGCGCGGCTCGACGCATTTTCCGATTTCCATTTCGAGTGCAATTGATTGGAAAATTGAAATCGTTTAATTGAACGCGCTGCGCTGCGCTGCATTTGCGCTGAATTTTGCAGCGCCAGCAGCTGCCAGGCGACGTCAGCGAACGTCTGTTACAACAAAAAAGTGCTTCGCAGCGTATGAGCAACATAAAAACTTGACATTTTTTTTTCGCAGTTTTATTTTAATTGCAATTGTTTACTTTTGTGCGTGTGGTTGTTGTTTTGTTTGTTTGTTTGTTTGTTTTTCAAGTGTTATTTGCTTTGCGGCGGCAGCTTAATTGCGCTTATTACAATAACAAAAAAGTGAAACGAAATTATCGCGTACAGCTTTAAATTTAAATTTTAAACTTAAACTTTAAAATTTAATTGAATGATTTTTGCGCGGATCTGTTGCTCCCGGCCATGGTGAATGAAACCGTTGATACTTCTGCGCATATTTTAGATTTTGATTTGGACAACTCTTTGCGCTTATCGCAGACACAACTGCAACGCTCTTGCAGCGGTAGTTTTGCTGTGCCCCAACAACAACAACAACAACAGCAGCAACAGCACTTGCAACAATCCGCTCAGAATCCGCCTCAGAAGGATCTTTTAACAGTTTCGCTTAATTCGCATTTATTACCGCCCAGCAGCGCTGAGAATTTAAGTTGGCAATTTTTCGAACAAGTTTCGAGTTTGGATAATCAGTTGCGAAGCGATGAGGTGAGCAACAACAAAAAGCATTGGTTTTTTTTTTTTAATGCAACTTATTAATCACAGTTAATTTAGGTTAATCTTGTGCTGAAGAGTTGTCGGTGATGCTTATGGCTATTTAAAATATCATTTTTTATATTTTGGACTGAGTTCATATTTTTATTTTTTTATTTTTAATTTCTTTTTTTTTTCATTAAAAAATTTCTTCAAAGAAACTTCATTATTAGTGAAGAAATTAAAACTAAGTTTTACTGATAGTTAATGCAAATTCTAAAGTTGTTCCATTTGAATTCATCCATTCAGAAAATTTGTTGATTTTACTTGGAATTGCATTTTACTTATTTGAATGGCAAATTTAACAAAATACTTAAATTTAAGAAATTTAAATTACATTTAAAAACTGCGACTATAAAGAATTATTGGTCATCAACGTCTTTGGATCCTTGAACTCATCGAGGAGCATAGGGTCTCAATACTTTTTATTGATATAGAATAATTAATATAGAATAAAAAATATTTAAAAAATCATTTAAAATTTTTTATTATTTATTTATTATTTCTTGACTTTCAAGTTAATCGTTTGCATTAAAAAAAGAAACGCATTGAATTAATTTTAAAAGTTGCTTAACGCGTTTTAGATTACTTCACTGAATACTCGTACTTAGTTAAAATCATAGACGATATTCCTTTATATTGACATTTATATAAATGCTCAACGCGCTAAAGTTTCAAAATCAAAAGGAAACTGTCAATGGAAAATTTTGCATTATATTTATTAGGTGTACAAATAAGTTTCCGCCGTTTTTTGTTAATAAAATAATATTTAAACGATTTTAAACGATGTGAGACTGCTTGCTGAGTGACTTCTAAACTAAGTGCAAGTTCCTTTTGTGTTTGAGACGAATCTTCACCCAATAATTTCTCCAAATCTGCATCCTCGTAAATTTTCGGCCTTCCACTGGATCTTTGTCTTTTATGTCAAAATCACCTTTTTTAAATTTTTGAAACCACTCACGACATGTTCTCTCACTCAAAACATCCTCATTATATGCTTCTACGAGCAATCGATGCGACTCAGCAGCAGATTTTTTTAAATTAAAAAAATAAATTAAAAGTTCCCGCAAATGACACTTAGTTGGCTCAAATTGAGACATTTTTAGATGAAGAAAAATATATAATGCTAATGCGAACTTAATAACATGATAAGGTTATGTTGTTCTGGAATAAACAAACTAATTTTCAAGTAGGTTACCATCTGCGAATTCCAACGTAAACCTCGTGCCACGCCATCTTTCTCAAAACGGCGGAAACTTATTTGTACACCTAATATTTCCAAAATGAATCAAAATTTAATGCCAAATATTTTTATTTGCCGCTCCTGATTTTTATGAATGTTCCAAATGTCATTTCAAGTACGTTCGTCTATCTCATCTCTCGCTCATAAACGATAAACCTGCACTATTATGTTGGGTGAATGAACTAAATGAACAGCAACAATTAACGAGTAGAAGCACTGCATACATACATATGCATATTATTGTATTTTTGTATAAATATTCTTTTGTTATTTCGTTATTTTATATTTTTATAAAAAATAGTACATTAAAATTATTTTTTTCTATTTATGTACATATTTGGATTTGAGAAAGAAGTTGATAAACGAAAAATAAATTTTAAATTTTACGATATTTTAAGTTTTAAAAAGATATTTCAAAAGTAGTTTAACCTAATCTAAAACAAAATTTTAATAATATCTAAAATCATTTCAATGTGTATTGAGGGGGTCATTTCTTATTTTATTGTAAGTAATTTGTTAAAGAAGTTAGAAACTATTAGTTAAGTAATTTTCAAAAAGAAAACCTCTGATGGACATAAGAGACTACAAATAGTTCGTCCACATAAACAAATTTGCTTTATAAAATATTTGTTAATGATGGTTTTTAAAAAGCATCAAATTAAACATAAAAAGTAAACAAATAACCCAACTTTTTGTTATACTAATTTTATAACCCATGCTTAATTTTGTAAATAAATGTAATAAGTCCATTTTAGACACTTTTAAGTCAATATGAAATGGGAACACATTTCTTTGATTAAATTTACTTTTCTGTGTTCTGACAACTTTTTTATTTTGGACTGAATAAGTTTAGATGTAAACATATCAATACAAAAATAATGCACACATAGAAAAAATTATTTTTTTTCTAAAACTTTACTCCTAAAATAGATCAATATTTTTATTATTTGAATAGCTATTTTATTTTAGTAAGCTTTGTCGAGGCCCTATGCTCCCCGAGGAGTTCAAGGACCGAATAATGATGATGAAGCTTTGTCGTGCTACTTAGAGAGTTTTCAAGGTTTATCCATTTGCTGAACCTTTAAGTGACTGACTTCATTTCTGCAAATGTCATTTATTGAAATTTTCATTATTTCTTTTTAAATAACACATACATACAAAGTAACTAATAACAAATATATAGCTACTAAATTCTTATTAAAATAATAAACTTAAGAACAATTTTTCAAGCGAGGATCAAGATTAATTTTAGCGAATAGTTCTAAAATTAAATTACCAATTTTGAGATACATCGTTCTTGTCGCAAACGAGCGATTTCTATAAATATATTTCTATATATGTATTTCGAAATAAAAATACTTACCTAAACTGTTATAAATTAAAATACAACCGAAATTCAGTAACGCCTACAACAATAAATATAAATATTTTTGCGATAATTCTGGGTTTGTTGTCCTTTGGATTCGCTTCCTTGTTGCGTTGCCGCCACTTACGCATGATTTGAATAAAAGTTGTGTGCGACATAAAGACAGCAACAACAACAACTACTACTACAATTCTAATAACAACAACAACAACGATAATAAAGATAGTAGGTTGGGCAACACATTTAAAATGCCGTTTATGGCGTCCAAAAATGGAACATTTGCTGTCGACATGTGCGGCAGCGTCGGCGGCCGAAGTGAATGAGTCCGTGTGCGGATATCTTAATGGCAGGACAATGCAATACTTTTGCTGTTGTTGTCATTGTTGTTGTTGTTGCTGTTAGTGAATATGTTGTTCGCCACAACGGCTGACATTGCCACTTGCAGCTCTAACCGAAAAATAACCATTTGCTTTAAATTACCCTCGTACCGCTCAACATTTTCGCCCTTCTCGCTTGCCTGCGCCTTGCAACCAACCAACCAACCGACCGACCGACACAGTCAAGGACTTTTAAACAACTTCATAAGTTTCCGCTTCCGGTTAGGGGATAAGAGACAAGGGCGGCGGCAAAGTATCCTCGAGCATATGTTTACAGCAATTTCACAGAGTACGTGCGTGCGTGTGTGTGTGTGTGTTTACGTGTGTGCATGTGTATAAATGTGTACTTTGCCAAAAAATTACCGTATGTTGCACCGTAAGTACACAACACACATACACTTGCATACATACAAGCGTATCTATGTGCGGTTGTCTGCCGGTGTTTGTGTTTGTGGTGTGGATGTTGGTGTGTGTGTGTTTGTATCTTTGTGTGCGTGTAATAACCGCTTGTCTGCAGATACTAAATCAACTCAATCGCATTTGCATTCATTTCATTTTGCTTTCTCCTCTCCCCTTGTTTCCTTCCCTCCTGCTTCATCTCCACCTACGCCTTTTAGACTATCCGCTCGCACGGCTTACGGCTTACATTCGCATTCATAATAAAAGCGTCATCCTCTCGTTCTGTGGTCCTTACTGCGTATTATTTTCTCTTGCTTGCTTGGTTGTTAGTTTGGTTTTGGAAAATATATTCAAATATATTAAACTGAATAGAAGTTAAAATTTCACCGGACCTGATTTTAGAAAGCTCTCAAATTAAACATTTCCAGTCTCACGGACTTTTCAGTAATTTGACATTCGGTGGTGTAAATGTTAAACAAAAATACATGAAAAAATTTTTAAGTACTTTTTTAGAATAAATTTTCGCTTTAAAAGATTATCCTTGGTTTATTTTTAAAAAGCTATTATATTTTAAAATCTTTTCAAGCTTTCTTTATTAAGATTTCGGTGACTAAAAGAGCAGAAAATTTAAATATAGAATAATTATATTTTTTTACAAAAGATTTCAATTAGAGTTCGAGAGTTTTTAAGCTATATTATTTTAGTATTATTTTCTTAAGATTGGTTAAGATAATTCTGAGATATTATGTTAGGTTAGGTTACGTTGGCTGATCTAAAATTAAATCACACATAGACCATTAGTGGTCCAAAGTGTTACCAAGATTGTATCGAGGTCTTTAAAGCTTAAAAGTGATAAGTGATACAGAATTTAACGAGTTTCTGAGATATTGTATTAAGAATTTTTAAGAAATTTTAACGTCTTTTGTTTTATAAAAATAAAAAAAAAATTCAACTGTCACAAATTCACACTTTTCAGAAATATTTCATTCATAGCAAACTGAAATATCTCACATCTCAAAAATAAATTGAAAATGTTGCCTTAAGTTTCTTGATGCTTAAAATGAGTTTTCGGCAGCAAATTTTGTCTTAAGTACTTGATAACTTTTCAAAGATATTTAGTCGGACTATATCGAGTTATCGAACTTTGCTAACAAATTTTGATAATGAAATTAAGTTTTTCTATCAATATTTAAATTTAACTGAACTAGAATTTAAAAATAAATAAAATAAAAAACCAGTCTAATATTCATGTTGTGCGAATTAAACGAATTTCGCATGTTTTCGTTTTATTACGGCAGACGACGACGATGACGACGCCGCTGACGCCGTACGACGCCGCGTGTGTAATGCCAAATGAATTTTCAACAGTTGCGAATGTCCCCTTCATTTACCTCTGCACTTCCATCCTAACCACCCCCCCCCCCCTCACACGTTCCCTTGCCGAACTGTTAGCCTGTTAGGCTGCCATGCTGTGATGCTCAGGCGATCCATTTCCCGCCCACCAGTCGCACCCGCCTCACTCGCACTCTCCACATTAGCATTCTCACATTTTAATTCATTGCATTTATGTGTGGCAAAATGCTAAAATCCTTAAATACAAAATAATTTTCCGGAATTTATGTGTGTGCAAATGTGTGTGTGTTTGTGTAAATGTGTGTGTTTGTTTGTCTGTGTCCGTATGTGTCGGTGTTTAAATGTTGTCTGTTTTGTGAGAAAGTTGACTTTTTGCCGCACTTGTTTCCTTGTTTCGTTCGTGCCACATTTCCATGACTGCATTTGGTAATTTAATTTTTGGCTCAAATGCATTTAAATCCTTTTCTGGGGGAAGCCGTGAGGAGGGAAGTGGGGGGCGGAGGTCTCTACCAAAAGTGATAAGCACAATTTTAACATGTTTAATTTGTTCGGAGCAACTTTTAATTTTATTTATTTTTCATTTGAACTTTTCGTCTGGGGAGTATTTTAATCTTTTTATATTGTAGCTGAATTTTAAGGGATCGGCTCTAAATTCAGCTTTATTAAATACTAACTTGGCGGAAATATTCAAACTGCCCAAATTCAAAATTTTCAAAGGAAATTTAATCAACACAAAATTTCTGAAAATAGTTTTTTAAATAATTAAAATTGTTTAATAGTTAATTTTGAATGGCAGAATTATGACAGATTTGATCAGAGTTTGGGACACTTGGCCTAAAGTTCAACTTTAAATTGTCTTCATTTTATCAAGTAAACATATTTAAATAAAAAAGAATATACAAGATAAATAAATATATAAAAATTTAGTTTAATTGATTAATCACTTATTCGATTCTTTATAATTCCCTGAATAGAATTTTGAATGAACAAATGTTTTTAGTTCAATAAATATATCGATATAGTAATCCAATTAGGCTTAAATAGAACAAATACAACTCAACTTCCTTTATAAAGTATTCCAATTTGTATTTATTGGCCATCACTCTTGCCAATAATACCAAAAAAAAGAAGAACACTTCCTGCGGAAACTATTGCAAATATTGTACTTATACTTTTTCTTTTCCCAAGAGCATGTGCAACAAAGAAAGGCGCCAACGAGCACTTTGGCCACTTTTGCGATTTGTTTACACGCATTTCTGATCTCTGTGCCGATTCAAATGCGCGTCTGTCTGCGTTGAGTTGAGTTGAGTGCGCCTACCTCAAACGCCATAAACACTTCTGGCCATAAAAAAAGTTGGAACGTGTTTATTTGTTCGGTATTACCGCAACTACTTCGCAATAATCCAAACAAATATTTATGAGACTCGAAACGAAACGCTTACAAGAAGAACAGAAAAAAAATTCTGATTAACAGAAGAAAAATTGAGTCAGAGGTAAAAGCTGAAGAAAAGTACTTCACGTGAAAACAAATCGAAACGAAAATAGCGCAAAACAAACTTGAAATAATTTTTCTTATTTTAAATTATTTTCACTATTTTTTTCGTTTTTGAGATTAGGAGAGATCGAGAAAAAAAAACATCGACAATTTATGAACGAAAATTAAAATTAGCACCGAACAAGCACCAACGGCATCAATCGCTGGCCTTCATTTAAGTGTGTGTGTGTGCGTCTATGTGTGTCCGTGTGTGTATGTGCTTGTGTCTATTTGCGCTTATGGATAATAAATCAAGCGTCCTCATTCTCTAACGAAGTGATTTTTTTCTACTTATATACTTTTTTCATTTATCAAACAAAATTTTATAATCAAATCATAAAAATAAAAAAATGTGCTTAATAAATAATGTTGCCATACAAAGTTTATTTTTCTTTTTTTACTTATATACAAAAAAAGAAAAAGAACTGTAAATAAAATTAGAAATTTGCCGCACCTAAGTTTGCCCTAATCCCAGCAGTCATTAAAGTCTGCATTCACTTTGGCCAGGACAAATCAAGCCAGAACACTTACCAGAATCCACATAAATGCATTGTCGCACAGTACTCACATGCACAAAGCACAAAGAGAAGAAAATATTTTACATTTTTGAAATAATTTTTTACTTTTACAATTGGGATAATTTATTTTTTTGATAATTTTTTTTTTCTTATTTACTTTTTTTAACTTTATTTTTCTAAATAGAGAAAATTCTTTTAAAGCGCCGATCCCTAGAATTAAAACTTAAAGTCATATGTTAATTTTTTTGACTTTCGACTTTTGTCTTATTTATATTCGACGTTCAAGTACTGTGCATCGAATCGCCGCTTGCTGGGAAGATAAACTTTCGCTTGAGTTGTGCCGCGTGCGCTCGTCGACACTCGCAAAAGCGATTTTTCCTGTTTGTGCCTGTCAAACGCAATTTTCCTTCGTGTCGCATACGCGACGCGACCGTCTCCCCGCGTGCGACAAGTTCAAATGTTGCCACGCAGAGATGCTTTTCGCAGCGCAGAGGGGCGCGACCGAACGCAACGCGAGGCGGCGTTGCATCAACATCCGAGGGTCGTGTGCTCCCCCGTGTGCCGCTACAAATAAGTTTACTCAATGTTTGTTGTTGTTGTTGAATCCTTTTTGATTTGCGTACCTTTGAGTAGTGCATCCTGTCTGTCTGCCTGCCTGTCTGTCTGTGTTCCTTCTGCTGCAATTTTGTTGTGTTCAGTTTTTTTTTTGGTCTCCTCTTTTTGATTTTTGCTCTTTGCGCAGACGACAGCGTTTATTAATCGCTTCCTTCATTGGTTCCGCAAAGCAAACATCGCGCGCAAAGTTTTCATTTCTGCAGCTGCCAAAGAAAATGAAAAGAAAAGTTTTTGATAATATTCCTGGGCTGGCTGTGGGGCTGGGAAAAGTGGGCTCAGTGTGCTGGCAAAAGGTGAATCGATGCTGATTTACATAACAGCGCGCGAAATGCTCGTGCGGCAGCGGAGTGCGACTTTGCGATGTTTTGCAAGAACTGAAATGCAAAGTTTTATTTATACGAATTGAATATTCAGATTATTTTTTATTGCGCCTTTTTATTGCGATTACTTAAAATATTTCTTAAATTTACTTTTGTTTCAAAAGTTGTTATTTAAGTTTTATAAGTTATAATATAAATTTAAAAAAAAATTTGTTCCTACATAAACTTTTAACGATTAATTTATTTTAACGATATTTAGAAAACAAGTTTCATCGAGCTAAAGTTTAATTTGTACGATTGGAGTTTCGAGTACTCAAAAATTAGTTGATAATTCTTATCAGGAAACTTTTAAATCATATTGAATAAATATTCATTTCCTAAAGAAAGTTTCGTCATTTTATTTTGAAAATAGTTTATAAGGTTTTACACAATTCAGAGTATAAGAAATAAGCGAAGTCATTTATTTATTAAATTAGGGGATTCCTGGTTAACTAGAAAAACTTGAAAAGGTTTGAGCCTCTCTTAAGGAACGCACTTTTTTGTTACCTTTGCTACCCATTGTCATTTTTTAATTAGTATTGCCTTTATTTTGTTTTGATTATTTCAAGTATATAAGCTTTAAAATATCAATAGCAAAACTTTTTTTTTTATGTATGGCAAACACATTTTTAAATTTTTTGCTCTTCAATGTTATAACTTAAAGTAAAAATTTTACTTTTCATATGTCATTAATCGGTTTTTTATTTACAAGCAACACTGAAACATACGAATAACTTTTCGAGGATATTTTTCCTTTGAATATTTACGAGCCAACCGAAAAATTATATTTCGACAATTTTTGACATTTCTTTTTCCATTCCCGAAAACTTTTGAAGTTTCGAGGTTTAAGGGAATACCCTTAATATACAAATTTTATTAGCTGCTTATTTTAGTTATGACAAAAATTAGCTTCTTTTTAACATAATCGAATTTTGTATACCAATAGTTAAATTTGTAAATACTAATCAAATTAAAAAAATAAACTACATTTATATAAAAAATTCAATTATAATTTTAGAAGCTTTAATCAAACTACAACAAACAATTTATAATAAATTAAAAAATACCTTTTCTTTAGTTTTTATGATATAACATTTTGTTAAGAAGGACATTTTTTTTTTAAATTTAGCTGATCAATCACTCCCGTGAAAATGATTCAAGTTTACGCTTAAAGAGTGATTATTGAAAAAATAATAACAAAATAATTAAAAATTACTTGAAAAGGCTCGTAAATGATTAGAAAGTCTGCTTGAAATACAGTTTAAAAATGAGTCGTGGGTAGGGCACTATTCCCTCCCGACAAAAAAATCGTTCATGATCATAAAATGAACGCCTTAATGACTGATTTAATCGCACAGAGAACTCAAAAAAACTCGAATATGATCAATTATTTGCTCGTTGGGTAATATAAAATTCAAATTACATACAAACATTTGTTTAAATCTAAATCAGCTGTCACAAAAAAAAATATTCAAAATAGAAAAAATATCTTTTAGCCTTTTTTGTTGTTGTAAAAATGACAACATGTAAATGATGCGTTAACAACGCTTATCAAAGTCAGGAAAAAATTACAAAATTCAACGACACAACAAAACCAGTTCAATTGGAAATAATAACAGTATTTTATTAACCAAAATAAAGAAGGAGCGAAAAAAAAATGCATTTTCATTGAGGAAAGACCAACAAAAAATATTTTGCATTATTTAAATTATTTAATTTGCATGAAACTTAAATATGCGAAATGCACTCATACATATTTACTCACTCACACCAACATACATACATGTCGTGCATACATTTACAGGTGCCGGTGCCGGTGCCGCAAGTGAATACGCGCGCAGCATTCATCGGTCGCACTGGCAGCACTTGGTAATGTCTTTTTTTGTTGGTTTTTTATGAGGCAGCCACTTTCGCATGCAAATGTATGCAGCGTGACGCATTTGCACCATGGCATCACTCGGCCACTTGGCTTACTATGTATGCGAGTGTATGTTTGTATAAGTATGTTTGTGTAGTGTATGTTTGTGTGAGTGTGGGTGCATTCACACTCAATTATAAAAATAATTATTTCGACATGTTTGCTCCAAATTGAAACGCACAAACAGATTCGTCGGCGGCGACGGCGGCCGCAGCGGCTGTGACCACGTTCCAAAAAAAAAAAAAACAGAAAACAACAACGAAAGAAATAAAATATAAATAAAACAAAACTGTAAAATTTTATAATTTGTTTCTGTCTTTTTTTCAAGGGTATATAAAACGGTCGAGTGGTTTTCAAATGTGTCCATGCATTTGTGTTTGGCCGCTATAAATACATACGTCTGTCTGTCTGTTTCTCTGTCTGAATCACAGTATTTGTTGCATGCTCTAAAATTTAACAAAATATCAGCTGAGAAATTCGCTTTAATTGACAATAACAACTTAACTTTTTACTTAGTTGAAGTTGTTAATGAAATAAAATAATGAATATAACATATGGAAATTTCAGAAATATTATTGAAAAATCTTTTTTAAAAAAAACCTTCAGAATATTTTATAAACATTTTAAGAAAAATTAAACATTTTATTATATATAATATTTAAAAATACAGTTTTTAGATTACTTTTTGGATCATTTCTCATTGTTTATAATTTTTATGGTGGCTCATATCGGTTGGAAAACATTTCTTTAATCTGGATATAACATAAATAAGCTTACAAAAACAATAAATATTTTTATTACTAATTTGAATGCAACAACAAAAACACATTTTAAACTTCATTGTACAATTTTTAAAAGAATGATTATGCTGGAATATTTCTGAACTCACAGCTGTTAATTTTATTCTATCCTGACGTCACTGTTTCATGACACTTGTCGCATCTGTATACAGTTGTAAGCGACAAGTTGAACGTGTGACGTCATTTGTTTATGACACTTAAACGAGAGAACAACGAATGCACAAACCTTTTCCACTGCCACGAATTTCGTTAAGTTTTCGTAATAAGTCGAATTATTGTGCTTCTGTCTGTATGTATATGTACTTATATATATATGTATATAAACATATGTCCGTCTGTTAATCTGTCTATGTTTTTCGACGCAGTGAATGTCAAATGAACAACCAAAAATAAAAAAAATAAACAAGAAAAACAAATCAGTGCGACAATTCGCTCTGCTGGCTAGAAAAATATTTAAATTTTGTTTTATTTTTATTTAGTTTTTGGTTTTGTTTTTGTTGTTGGTTTTCTAATTTCTATAAATATTAATATTCCAATTTAATGCTAAATAATTTTTCGTTGGTTGTCAGCCGAAAGTGTTGCCACACGGCGGCGGTCCGAGCTGACCGTGTCAATATTTACACAAGCAAAGTTTGTCGCCGCTTGTGTTTGACCGTTTGGCTGAAGGAAGGAGGAACATTTCCAATTCACTCTTGGACGCTGAATGCACGCTGCGTGGTATTCCGCGAAAACATTTCGTGTTTTTTTGTTGTTCTGAACATATGTTTTTGTTGTTGTTATTTTTTGCTTAAATAATAAAATACTAAAATAATACTTTTCAGTTTTTGTTTGTTTGTCAGTCAGTCAGTCAATTTTCATTTAGTCTTGCGAGCGTGTGGAAATTGTTATGCTAAAAAAAGGTGTTCCCCACATCGCTTATTTCTTTTTCCCGCCCACACGTGCGAGTGAGTTGCCATCTGAGCAAGGTCAAAAATAGCTTCGACAGCGGCGGCGGAGGAAGATGGAAGATGTTGCGTTTGCCACCTGAATTGCGTTACGCGCGCACAAATCCAATAAACAATCAAGAAAAAAAAGAACAACAAAATAAGAAACTCACAAGATATTTTCTTTCGGCTTTTTGACTTTAAAATAATTGAAAGTGAGCGATAGACAGACGGAGAGACAGACAAACAGACAGACAGTTAATTGTGCAGACACATTTGCGATTTAAAATAATAAATATAAATATAAATGGACGGAATACCGAAAGCAATTTTCCTTTTAATTGCAAAACTCTTTTTTGAGTTAATATCTTTTTAGTCTGCAGTGATTGATCTTTTGTTTATAACTGTTTAAACAAATTTCTAAAAAAAAATCTAAATAATTTATAATATTTCTGGCATAGAACTAAAACTATTTCCAACTAGCAAATTTTATATACTTGATTGTTAAGTACACAGAACGTAAAGTTCTGAGATAAAATATTCAATATACAGTCATGTCTGGATAAAGGGAACTAAATATTGCAAGGACTGTTCACTATATCCGGGCTGTTCACTCTTTAAAGGTTAAAATTTGTTGTTTTTGCGTTCAGAAATCGACTTTTGAAACGCATTTTCCCTTAGACTTCGCAGTGCTAGTATACCAGCTTCCTCAGTAGAACTTTTGTTTGTTTATTATTGGGATCTGCGTAAAGTTGCTTTAAAAATTTTATTGACTAACCTCCAAATAGTGAAACCAATTTTGAAAAGCATTTCGATTGTTCGATTATTTAAAGTACTCCATGTTAAAATTTGGCTGTTCACTATATCGAGGTGTTCACTATACCCAGACACGACTATAATTTATATTGTGTTTAATCCGAATAATTTTTAATAGAAACTCCATCCACAACTGATTTAATCAACTGCTAATCAATAACTAAAAATTAAAATTGTTTTCTTAGAGATATTAAAAAAAAGCATATCTTTTAATATAGCAAAGCATTTGTGCTCGACAGGAATCGAACTTGGGCCGACAGCATCGAAGGCGAGAGTCTTCAGACTGTTCGACTGACGCACAATAACAATTGTTGGTTTTTTGCTTATATGTATTTGAAGCTGAGAAGCAACATCACTAGAATATATTTGTTGTTGTTGATATTTTAATTAATAAAATAGTCAAGACAATTAAAAATTGTTGAAATGTTTTTCTTGTATGAAAAGTTTATACGAAATATTTTTTTACTTAACATTTAACTATATTAATTAACACTGTTAAATTTGTTATGAAATATTTGTTTAATACAATTAAAAGCTTTGCTGAATCAACAACAATTATTGATACAAAATTTTATTTTTCTGAATATTTAATATTTTATCTTGCTAGCAAAAAGTTAATAATATATAAAATCGACTTAAATTATCCAGTTCCATATGTACGTCCAGCTACGGGCACTCGAATAGTTTAAATTTATTTAAACGATTACGATAATGACTTACATCGAACAAGTTTAAACAATTAAAATGTATCTCTCGGATAAACGCAATAAATCGGCGCATAATCGCCCGTCTTAAGGCGCATGTGCAAATTAATGATTATTGGTTTAGTGCGCCATTGATGAGCGGCAAAACTCAGCGCCGCAGGCAGTCGGCCCCGAACGCATCCGTTAAGTGCGAAATTAATTGCTGACGCTTGTGTAACTGCAAATTGAAGAACGATTTTGTTTATGCTTTCGGTGTCAGTGGGTTAAGTGCTTTTTGTTTTTGTGTTTTGTTGTTTTTTTTTTAAGAGCCATTGGATATATTCCAGTAATTTTATTTAATTCAAATTTGGCACACGAAGAACGCTCAGAGGGTGGCCAGAAGACTAGGCCGCTCCGCTTCAAGTGCACCGCGACCGAAATATGCCATAAAACTATTTCGTAGATATTAACCAATCTCTACAGTTTATGTGTTTTTTGTTGTTGTTGTTGTAATATTTGCAGTCAAGTGCCGTCATCCGCGCGAACGGCTGCCATTTAATGACCACCAACAACAGTCTGGCGACACATGACGCCCGTGCAGTGACAGCGACTGATGGACAACAGCGCCAGCAGCAGACAGCAGCAGAGTTAATTGCCCGGTAATTATGAGATCTTGTGTGTGTTATTTCCGTTGATTTTCATATTTTCTTCTCTCATTTTTATTGCAACATTAAGATTTTAAGTTGTTATTTTAAAGTGAACATTTCGGCATGATTTAAATATTCTTTAATTTATTTATTAACTTCCGCTTTTTATTTAATCTCAAGTTAATCGAAATTCTTAATAAATCAACATAATAAAGTCCAAAGCTCAGGCAAAAGCTCTAATCGAAAGTTTCAATCCGGTTTTATAATTTTCATATAATCCCCGAACATCACCAAATATCATCACAACTAATTGTTATCATCACGAATATCCTAAACACCATGCCACGCCCCCTAACAACATTTCATAGTAAATCAAATGGTTTTGCGAATGTGGCCAATACAACTGTCGACCATCTTTCACAGCAATCGCCGGATGTAATTCAGCAGCAACAAAAACAACAGCAGCAGCAGCAACATCAAGTCATATTCAAATTTACATCGCCCACATCGACATTTAAGCGCAAGAAACAGCAGCAGCAGCAAAAGCAGCTTAGCCAGCAACAAATCAGCAGCAACAACAATAACAACTACAACAACAATCAGCCACAACAACGCAACATATCAGCAGCGACCACAACAATCAGAAATCAGTTGCAAGCGCCTTACGACCATCATCAAAGTTCAGCAATATCGCCCAGCAACAGCAATCATTGCTACGAAGCGACAACAGCAACAACAGCAACAACAACAAGAACAACGGCAACGAAGCAACAACAGCAAAAGCATAAGCAGCCGGAATCACGGAATGAACCACCAGCAGCACCACCACCACCGACGATGATAAGCTCGGGCGCAGGTGTCATCATCCACTCGAACACCGCCGGCGGAGCAATCGGAATCGCATCAGCGACCGGAGCTACACCCAAGACCCGCACCCTACCCGCCATCTCGACAACGCCCATGAAAGCCTATGCCGAGGGCGTGGACTTAGTAGGCGACACAAAAGAATCCGCAGTTGGCGCTCGAAGTCGACACCACCACCACCGATCACAGAAAATGGGCGGCAGCGGAAGTGGCGGCAGCGTCAAATCAAGCTTTGTCGATGACATCGAGCTGCACTTGGGCTTGATAGGTTGGCGCAAGAAATGTCTTTATGCACTGCTTGCGCTTTTAATGTTGTTGATTATAACGAATCTGGTGCTAACACTGTGGATCCTCAAGGTCATGGAGTTTTCGACGGTAGGTAACGATCGCCTCTGGGTTTGGCAACAATTCATGTTGCATGTAATTTATTAGACCAGTACTCAGGGGATGCCCACTATGCATGCAAAGCATAGTGCTAGTTCATAAAAGGATATAGATTAGAGGGAAGGGGACAAGAGGGAGTAGTATCGAATGTGTCAAACGAATCGTTCGGCCAAAGAACGAATTATCCTTGTAGTGCGATATCCTATTGAGAACCGACTTTATCCAATACGGATGTGCACTGTATGCAGCCCGAGATGAAGGAGAGAACACATGACCTGATGGTTCTGTAATTCTCTTGAACATTCTCGATTTAAGAAGCGTCGGTGCTAAAGGGATTGAATACTGGAGATATTGCCAATATAATAAATCGCACGTTGTTGGATTCGGTCTAGGAGCTCCAAATATGCAAATTATATTCCATTTTGGGGCGAATATATGAGGTGTATATAGTGCAGAGATCAGTGGGAGTAAAGTAGGTCTTACATAGTTTTTAGAAACCTAAACAGTTGGCAGCTTCTTTTGACACATCAAAGATACGATCATTCCAACGAAGATCAGATCAATTTGATGTCCCAAGAAGGTCAAGAGCATCTGACTCCGTAATTGCAACGCCATCCATAGTAAGGGGTGGAGGAGGGAAAGATGAAATTTGTCTACGTTTGTGGCTAACTTTTGTGGCTTAACATTTCCAATACTTGCTGTAAAGCAATTTACATTCGCTTTTGGACTATCGTTACTTCCATTTCCTACCTATAAACGCCTGGATAAAGGTTCCAAGTATACAATAAAATTTCCAGCAGTGTGACCATAAGTAATAATAATTTCTTAACTTAATCTTTTAAAATTTTTCTCTTTTCTTTTTGTACTTGATTTCCACAGGAGGGCATGGGTCCGCTGAAAATCGTGCCCGGCGGCGTGCAACTGACGGGACAGGCCATAATTATGGACATGTTGCGAGCATCGACGATACGCTCGCGGCATGGGCAGCCGATAGCGATAGGTAAATATGATAACCGTTTGTTTGTTTTGAGCAACATTTCTTGTTGTTATTGTTGTTGTTGTTGTTGTTGGTCCTTTATTTATGTTTGTAAGCATGACAGCTGTGCGTTGCGATCGAGATAATATTCAGCCGTGTCGTTTGTCGATGCGTCTGCTCCGGCTGGTTGGGTGGCAGGAGGGGAGGGGGTTAATTTATTATGTTGATTTCGCTATTAATATGCATTTTGCATAAATTTAACTTTTGATTGTTGTCATCTGTTGGTGTTGTTGTTAGTGATGTTGTTGCTGTTGCTGTGGTTGTTTTTGTGGTAACAGCGCTCGTTCCGTTCATATACAAATAAACATGTGTCGCTCTGACCTTACTTCGTCATGTGGATATGCCAACACGTACACACTCGCACAAAACACACGCACACACATGCATAAGTACTAATGCCAAAAACTTCAAGTCATTTGCCATTCAAATCCTTTTTCCAAATGAGTTGTGCTGCCTTTGCCTTTGGGCCGATTTGTAAATTATTTAATATGACATGTTGACACAATTCATATTAAGTCGGTCGTTCTGCCGTTCTGACGTTGGCAAAGATATTTGTCAAGTTTATGAATGTGTTTTTATTTTATTTTGGTAAGACGCAGATTGGCCTTAATGTGGAATAGTTTAAGTGTAGGTATTTATTTAAAGTAAAGAAGTTGTTTGTTCTTTAAGTGTTTAAACACTTTTTGAAGGAAAAAATAGCAACAGATTTATAGTGGTCATATCTTTGTTGTAAACTAAAAGCAGTGCCGGATTTAGAGAAATATTTTGTATAGCAACGAATTATAAATCAAAATTAGACTATAATTAAATACAAATTAAATTAAATTCTGAAGAGATTTAAATACACATTTAGTTTAAAATTATTTTGATTTATTATCATAAATTTTTATACATATACGAATAGGACTAATAATTTACTAGTTTGTATTTCTGCTATAAACAATCTGATACTATCCACTTGACAATGATCACCCGCCCATATTGAAACAAATTAATCAAGATGTACTTCAAATATTTTGAAAATATTTTAATCACACTTAAAATAAATCTTAAAATTCGTTCCATTTCAATGTCGGGCTCATCTTTCAACCACACAAGGCTACCGAAAGAATATATTTGCACTCATAAATCTTTGCACCCTTACAAACACAGAAACATTAGGGTGCGTCTTATTTCGGAAATGTCGAAAACGTTCAGCAACTAAAACCAAAGTTTATAGAATTTGAATAAAAACACTTTCAATTTTGAATAATTTCTTAGCTTTATAAAAAACTTAAATTTCGAGATACTATTTGAAATTTAAAGATATACATTGTTTGGATTTATCGAATTAAGAACCAACCTAATGCACATACAATACATAACGCCACAACGCACGACCACAGTGCAATGCACAATTACAGATAACGCACGAAAGACAGATGGGATTTCCTAATGACAAACGAAAGGTATGGAGCAGCGACCGAAGCGGCGATAAGGCGACAACCGCAAAAGGCAACTACGACCGACTTCACCTAAATATATTACCTTCATCCAAACGCACACACATAAACACGCACGCACACACACACATACAGTTCTATTAAGCTCATATGGTGTGGTGTGGGTATTTGATATTTTGAAAAGACCATGACCGTGATTTTCAAACGAACATTTTATTTCCGTTTCCGGCGACATATCATGGCGCACTAATCTCGGCAGCTGCTGTTATGCTTGTGTTCCTATTTGTGTTTATATCTGCAGTGTCAAATCTCATATTTATATTGCAATATTTCTTTCTTTCCTTCTTTTCATACATCTTGGCATTATCATCGTCCTCGTCCTCATCGTTGTCGTTGTCGTCGCTATCCTTGTCGTAATTTACCTTCATGCGCTGATCTTCATCATCTTTCCCAACCGACCGAACTAAATGTCTTTCTCGTTTTGATGTTTTGGTTTTTTTTTTTGTTTTTTTTTTCATCGTTCGTTCGTCCGGTCGTCCGCTCCGCTCCACAACGTATCGTATCGTATCGTCGCGTCGTCATCAACAGAATCATCACGTAATTTTTCAATCAATACACGTGACACGAATGGAATGCTCGAGAATCATTTATTCCTGGGACACGATAAGCTTGAATGCCTTGCGACGGGATTTCGCATCAACAACACCGATGGCAAAAATATATTTTCCGTAAATCGAAATGAAGTCACAATCGGTGCACACGCGCTCCGGATTGATGGCGAAGGTGGCGCCATATTTCGGGAATCCGTACAGACGCCGCACGTACGTGCCGAGCCCGGCCGGGAACTTAGGTGAGTCCGCAAGTGTTTGCTGTAGTACTATATTGTTGGTGCTGTTATTGCCGTAGTAGTAGTAGTAAAAAACTGCATTTTTTGTCTCGACAACAAGAAGTGCGAACAAAAAAAAAAACAAAAACAAACAAAAATTGGGTAAAACAAACATTTATATTGCATGAATGTGCATAAAGCTTTGCGCCGCGCTGACTGAGTTCGCGCTACAAATTTCGTTGAGGCATTGCATCCGCATGTGTCCCAACCGCCTGCCAACAACGCTGACGCCGCCGCCGCCGCTGCTGCTGCACAACAAACGCAACGAACAGTGCTGCAAACAAAAAAATAAAAAGTGAATAGCCCCTGAAAGCGCACTGCGAGTTTATTAAAAAGCGCTTAAGGCTTTAAGCACAAACAGATTGTATTGATATGTACGAGTACGAACGCGTACGAGTATGTGTGATATGTATTTATGTGAGTGCTGACATTGGTGTGGGCGTGGGTGCAGCTGCGGATGCGTCTGTTTATATTGGTGTGACAACGCCAATTGCAGTTTCATTTGAAATCCAGCCAGCCTAGGCTACCTGGTCGGAATTGACAAATTGCCGCAGGCGACTGCGGAGAAAACGAATGAGGTTGAAATAAAAATCAAATTTGTTGGTACCCTTCGGTAACAAATAAAAAAGTTAATATTTGTGCGTTATAGTTGTTGGCCACAGAGGGAAAAACAGTCAAGTACACTTTTTAAAGAGTAAATAAAACTATATGAATTGAAAATTCAAATCGATTAGTTGCAAACATTAAATAAAATTTGTTATTTAATTTGATAACAAGGTCATGAAAAAAATTTTCTATGTCAGAAGAGAGGTGGAACTCCCAAACTTTCTTCCTAACAATAAAGTTTTTGTCGATACACTTCTTGAACTTAGGGAATCCCACTTCAAATTAAATCAATTTTGGTGTTCTACATATAAAGTAAGATATCATCAGACTTCTTTCGACTTAGTTATACATATATATGAAATAAAGTCTGATCATATATATACATGCATATGTACCATTCAAGGACATAGGCTAAATGATAAAAATCATCAGAATTATATTTTGATAGATTAAAAATCCGGAAGTTTAAAATATACAATATTTAAATATACATACATTTTTATTTCGTTCTTTGAAATCTTAAGATTATTGCATCTTAAAGAGCCAACGTTCCATGAATAAAGATATTTAATATATATCTCTAAGAAATCGTATATAAACGAAATATCCAAAATAAAAGTTTTGTTTAAAAGTTTCTTAATCAAACTTGAAATATTTTAAACCGGTGACAATGGCTTAAAGTTGACAGTATAAACTGCCTCGATAATTTGTTGGAGTTTTTTCTTCCGATTAAAGATTGGAGTCGCCCACACGTCAACTGGAAATGACAGCAGCGAAGGATATAAATCTGGTATCGCGTGCCGGCAGCATCGAATTGTCCGCGCTGGACGATGTCAAACTGAGTGCACTGGATGGCAGCGTAAGTGATCGATTGGAATTGAAAAAAAAAATTTTAAAACCCGCAGGACAAGACATTCTCAAACTAACTTTTAAATTAAACAAAAGGGGAAACTTTTTTTACATGTCCAAATTGAAGAGTTCTTCTTTCGTTTTTTGGTTTTTATTATAACTCTCTTTTTTTCGTTCATTGCTTTGGTTTTTCTTCAACAGCTGCGCTTGGAATCGTCCACGATACTAATGCCCAATCTGCGCACCGCCCAACCGCCCATACAGGGCGCCCCACACAGTCGTGATCACTTGCATCGTGTCTTCCAGCTGTGCGCCTGCGCAAATGGCAAACTCTTTCTGGCCGCACCGAATTCAATATGTGCCGGCGATGATACCTGCAGATGATTTCCCGACGACAAAGCAGCACGACAATAAATGGGTCAGCAAAATGTGGGACGCATATGACCCAGAACAGCGTTTTGGGGCTAGCATAAAGCAGGGCATACGTATTGAGTATGATTTTAAAGGTTATTTTTTCAAACAACAGCCGCCGTAGCTACTGAAATAGTAAAATTCTCAGACAAATTAAACTAAAAAATTAATATATATGAATATATTCGTTGTTAGTCAAAACTGTATATAGGTACATATATAAATACATATAATTAAAAAATAACAGAAAAAGAATCAACGCTAGCCTAGTGAATGTGTAAACTGTAATGTTCAAGTAACGAATTATGATACATAAATACTCGTTCGTACCCGCATACATACTCGTACATACATACTTGCATACATATAGAACTAACATACTAGTTTGGGGCGTGCAAAACAAAAAGGGGCGTTTAGTGCGATATCAACTTACACATAATCATAATATTAAAGTTAAATATAAACAGAGGCCTATTAGCATATAAGTGAGTGACGATTGTTAGTGGATATTAATACTTACATAAGTTCATAAACAAAACAAAAGTATATAACAAAGTATATTTGTATTTTTTAGTTACCAACATAAGCGTAGGCAAATGTATACCACACACAACTAAATTTCAAATGCGGACAATACCAGTTCTCGGGGGGCCGACTCTGTCTATATCGCAATCTGAATATAGCTGTCAATCTAAGCGTTCGATCAGCTGACAGTAAAAATGATGATCTGGAAAAGTTAACAAAGTTAATTTGTTAATTCCAAATAATAACACTTGCTGATCTGATCGCGTTACAGAGTAGACCCCCAAGCTGAAGTCAATCTATCGGCTATCTAATGGCGATTACTTTAATTTTTTGTTTTTGAAAGCGCGTTTGGTTATAGACAAAATTAAATGAAACATAAAAAAACAAATATTATACTGTATTTAACTAACAAAATCAAGAGCTTCTTATACATACAAGACAAAACAAAAACAAACCAAAATAAAATACAAAAACAAAAACAACAAAAATACATACAATATAAATGCATATTTGAATTAATTAAGCTGTTAACTAAAGTCATGTACTAACTAAAATACTAAAGTTTGAAACTAAATCAACAAAGTAAAACAGTAATTTTATTATTGTTAACTATTTTTTTATTTGTTTACGCACTTTAGTTTTGGATCATTTGTGATTCCATTTTGCATATCGATTCTTTAAAGAGAGGAGAGAAGCCAATTCAGTATGAATCATTTTCTGGTTTTCCTTTAAAAAATCTTTATACTAATGGGTTGAAATTATTTATTGATATTTTTTTTAAATACATTTTAGTTAAAGCGATCGTTCATTTTATACAATAACAACAAATAAATTGAAAGTATCTCTGCTGGTTTTTTATTTGGGTAACTCTGAAACTACATGCGAAAATGTGCAAATAAGAAAAAATTCATTTGCCCATGAGATTAAGTTAACTCAATATGATGCAGTGTTAATTTAACATGACTTGTAATGTTAAATTAATCCACTAACAAATTATCATGAAGAAAATGTTAATTTAACAGGATATTGTTAACACTTTTTATAACATGCCAATTATTTTGCAAAAATCAATACGACAAAAACTGTTAAGTTAACATTGGCATTAACATTTTCTATTGTTAAAAAGTATAAGAATATATAAAAATTTATATCTGACTACTGAACAAAAGAAGTAACAATTAAAATGTTATTTCAACAGGAAAAAGTGTTAATTTCATGTTAATTTAACATGATTTGTTTGTCTGTGTGCAGTTTGAACAGTTTCTTATGTTAGTTTAGTGTACTAGGACATTAGCGCAATTAGTATCAGTAATGCTGTCAAGCATCTAGTTTAGTCATGTTATTGAAAGGAAAATGCTGTTGTCAAATGATTTCTAAGCTAAGGTGAGGAGCTTCTTCCACTCTTCATCACTATTGCGTGAAATGAATGAACTTTTTATTTCATTCGATCGTTTTATAATTTCGCTTTTTACGATTTCTTCTTAGTTAAAAATTTTTAAATCTTCGGCGCGCTTTTATTTCCAAAATATTTAGAATAGCACAGATTTATATATCAAGAAACGAAAACAAAAACAAAAATTATATCGAAATTGTATAACTGTAAAATGTGTATAGAATATTTAGAAATAGATTTAAAGAGAAGTAGTCAAAGGAAGAGTTGAAGAAAAAAATCGATAATGCAATTAACAAATACGACGAAACAAAACCAAACCAAACAAAACCATTTCAATTCAATTGATTAGTTCTAAACGATTACTTTAAGTTAAGTTAAATGAAATTTAATTGCTTATTTTTGTTAACAAATTTATTTTAAAATAAATTTAAATAAACAATAAAAAACCAAAACCAAATACTTTACTGTTATGAAATACAAATGAAAAATCGATGAAAACTAATTTTTTGATACAAAAAAAAAATAGCGTGAATTGAATGTAACGATTAGAAATAAACAAATAATGATTAATTATGATTACAATTGAATTAAACTGAAATAAATGAATTAAATAAAAGTACTACCAAACATAGTATACATTAGAATACATAATGTATTGCCTTCGTTTTTCTCTTTTCCTACTTATGTGAAAATATGATTTTGCGCAGTTTTGCGGTTTTTCGTTTGCCATCGCCGCCTCCACCGCCTCCGCCTCCGACATCGCCGTCGCTTCATCGTTTCTCTGCTGGAGTTGTTGGATTATTTTGAAGCACTTTTGTGGGAGCGTCTAAGTTGGATGGATTGCTGGCTGGCTGGCTAACTGGCTGGCTGAGTGAATGACTGCATATGGCCACAGAAAGTGGGTGTTACCACTTGTCTCGCCTTCGTGCCAAGTTGGCTGGCGTCTGTCGTGTCCTTTGTGAGTGTTGACTGAGTTCAAGTAGAGTGAAATTTCAGCCATAAATTGAGTTACTTTTTTTTTGCCCGTCTGTGGCTGCAATAAATTTAGCAAAGCGCGGCACGAGTATTTCTGTGTGAGTCAAAGTGTAAAGCTTTTTTTTTTTGGCCAATGTCTGTCTGCAAGCACAGAATTCTTTTCGTTCGTTGTTTAGTCGCTTTGAATGCGATTGAGGGCACGGTTAGGTCACACTTTGCAGTGTGGATTTATTTATTTACTTAGGGAAAATGTATCAAAAACGTTTTGAAATATTGTATTTAAAAAAATATATTTACAAAAAATTCATTTTTCACTAAATATTAATTTTCTAATTAAATTATCTCTCTAAAAGGAACTCGTATAAATTTAGACTTTTCGAGTAATTTTTTTTTTGAAAAGTAAATTTTTATAAATCGGTTTCTGAACTTTCAACTGCTTTAACCGATTTTAATGACGATTTAACTTTCTAGGGAAATTTATTACAAAACATCTTCATCCAAAAACGAACTTTATTCCTATTGTCACAATAGTTGCGACACTTACTTTGCGAAGGCAAAACGATTTTGCAGCAAACTGCAAACCATTAAATATCAAAATACATCCGCACAGCTAAGATCTCAACGTGAACGCAAAACGAACACAAAACGAACGCAACACTTGCCCTGCACATTTTCCTGTTTTGCTTGTCGTTCGTTGCGAGAAGAGTTCCCGGCTGTCATTTTGTAGTGTCATCGTTGCGCTTTTTCGGGGTTAAATTCGTTTCGAGTTTGAAATTCTTAGGAAAATTCATTCGTAAGTAAGTGTAAGTAAGGGCATAGCTAGCTAGAAATGAGTCTTATAGTCTTTAGTTCAAAATTTTCTAAAATTAACTAAAAAAAAATTTACAAATAATGAAAAATAAATAAACTAAAACCAACAGAAAAGTCAGCAATAGGATACCAAAATGTCAGCAATAATTTTATGGTTTATCAATATCTATTGCTGACAAAAGTCATTGATTTGTACATAGACGATGTTCAATACTAAGGAAGGGATAATTTTTATTTTGCCATTGTTAGCTAAACTGGTAGCAGTAATTTGCTGACTTATACGCTTACGGCCGGGCTAAATTTTCAACAAAAATATTTGTTTACTTTATCGCTACAATAAAGCCTTCTCTTGAGAAGTGAATGAAGTAGCAATAGCAAATTGATTGCGGAATATGTGGAATACAAAAGTAAAACAAAACACAATTTTAATATTGTGACATTTTTTTTTTATAATTTTAAAGCGAATCTCGCTCAGTGACAACAAGACTCAAATAGCAGCTTGGTAAGTTATTTAAATGTATGAGTGTTGTTAGGTATTTGTGTGTGTACGTGTGTGTGTGGCTGTGTCGCTTCTACAAAACGAAACTGTTTGCTTAATTGCCCACTTAAAAGTCAAGTTCTTCGCTTAAATAACTCACTTTTGGTATTGCCAAGCGTATCAACGGGAAGCGGCAAGAGGAGCAGCAGCTAAGCATGAAGTGTGCAGCATGTCCTTGAGTCCTTGAATGCATGTCAACATGCAATACTGTGCGTTGTGTTGCTTTTATGTACAGAGCAGAGACTGGAGGTGAAAGTGTCTCTAAACAACAACAACAACAAAATAAATGACATTTTGACACGCTGCAATTGTGTAAACAATGAAAATTAAATTAATTTGATTTTATGCAATCAAATCTAATTAAAGCCAGAAAGGACGAAAGGACGAAAAATAGAAAAGGAGATGTTGACATATTTTATGGTGACACTGAATGCTTTAGGAGGGATTTACAAATAGCGACAGTTATTTGAAATTTATTGAATGGGTAAGTATCTTAAGGATAAATTAATTGAAGGATTAAGCAATGCAAACTATCTCCGGTTTAATTGATTTGATTTGAAAATTGTTAGATTAAAATGTTCATCAAATTAAATTTTTCTACAAAATAATTAAACGACAATTAAAAATGTCTATATTGGAATTTCGACCCGTTTCCTTAAAAATCACAAATTGTGAAATTAACCTTTCTGCATTAAGTGCAATTAATAAAAATTCAAAAATTTATGCTGCCCATATAAAATAGTTGAGACCCACATAAAGCCACATACACACGCACACACACAGATGATTGGGGTACTTGGATATATGATAAAAAGGAAGAAGGGACAGAGGACAAAAGAAAGGCGCCTCCCCGGCAAAGTTGGGTAATTAGAAAATTTTATGTGACACAACTGCTTCCTTGTTAAATACACTAACTACCAGAACAGCAACAACAACAACGACAGACAGCAATATAGCGACACTTTGCAGCAACACAACTCAAGCAACAAAAACAACACCAACAACAAAGGGAGAGTATAGCGCGTCAATGACATGCCATAAAGCACAAAAGCGCCCTTTTAGAATATTAATGGAATACTAAATATTTTAGAGGCTCTGCGCCTCTGAAATGCAAAAACAAAAAAAACTAATACAAAAAAAAAATAGGTATATAAAAAAAGGATCTACTCGAAACGGTTAAAGGCGCAAAAAGGATAGACAAACAGATGGATGAACGAACCGACAGACAGACAGACAGAAAGAAAGACAGACGAACAAACATCACATGATATGAGCTTCCGACGTCGCATTAATAGAGTGTTGTGCCACAGACAAACAGACAGACAAACAGGCAGACAGACAAAAGGTGGCACAAGGCGTCAAAGTATTGAAAAAGGGTTTCTCCATACGACCCCATCAAAATGAAAATAGAACGTAACATTAGTGGGCGAGTGTGTGTGAGTGTGTGTGCGACGACGACGACTGCTTTGGGAATTATTGCCGGAAATAGTATTTGGGCATTGTTAATTAAAATATAAATTTAACTGAATGAGATATAAAGTAAATATTTAAATTTTAGTTGTGGATTAGTGTTGTAGCAAACTATCGAAATTTTCATAAATTTTGTTGTTATAGATTTTTGTTATGAGGAAGTATTAAAAAAACAAATACAATTGTTTTTGCAAATACAAAACCAAAATTTGTGTATAAAGAATGAACGATTTTTTATATATTATATTTATATGAAAGCCTAAAATTTATGTATATATACTTATACTGTATACAGGAAAAACTCATGTAAAATTAACATTAAACATGTTGAAAATATCAATTAAAAAAGTGTTTTTTTATTTTATTCAGATGGAGATTAAAATTTTGACATATTCCATCATTATAGAACAATAGAAAATGTTGAGTCAATAATATACAATGTTAACTTAACACTTTTCTCGTATTAGTTCTTGAAAAAATTTTGACTCGATACCTTAAAAAATGTTAATTTGACATTATGTCCATTAAAGGAACACTTTCATGATTTTCTAAAGTTTTCTAAATAAACATTACAATGCATATTAAATTACCACTGCATATGCTATTAAATGAAAATACAGTGTCATGTTATTTTAACATTTAAACGCGTTGTTATATTGTGAGTTTATTCTTGTGAGAACTCTCCGTGTGTGATTGTTTACTCTCATATCATGCTCTAAAAAAATCAATGCTATATACGTATATAAAAAATACAACAAAAAAGGCTTTATGCAAAACCACAAAATAATTGAAATTTTAAACAAGAAAACCCTAAAAAAATCGGAAAAATCATCAAATTTTCTTGCACGAATGGAGCAAAACAAAACAACAACAACAACAAAAAAACGTGCAAAAACAAACATTACCGAAAATACGCAAAATTCCATAAAACCGCAAAAAGTTGCTCAATTGAATTTGCCAACTGGAACGACCAACAACAACAACAACGAAAACAACAATAATAACAAAAAACCCTAAACTATGCACATAAAAAAAGTATCACAACAAAAACAACAAGAACAACAAAAAACATCATTACGAAACGCAAATGAAGCCATTTCACCCGCAAACACACACAAACACACAAAAGCACATTCACTAAGGTGGATCGATCTTTAGAATGGAACTTATATGACCCCAAATCCGACACACACACACAGAAACACTTTCAATAAGGTGGATATATATTTTAAAAAGGGATTTTTTTATAACTCCATCTGAAGTTTAGGTTAAATTTGTTTGAATTGAGAAGTTATTTTGAAAACAATTTTCATTTATTTTAAGTGTAGAATTGAATTAAATTAATTTATTACAAACAATAAATTACAAAAATAATATCTCTATTAATTTCAAATTAACAACAACTCGATGCAACTTTCAGTAATCGCTCCAGCCTAACAGACACGCACACACAAACAAAACTTAATCCTTTTGTGACAAAAATAACGAAAATCAAATCGAAAACTCATGCGTCGTTGTCGTCGTCGTCGCCGCCACTTGCGCTCCTTCTAGTACGACCACGCCCCCCTTTTCAAATGAAATGGGCTGCTGCCTTTTGTTAGTTTAGTTTTGTGCCTGTTTGTGTTTTTTTTTTGTTTTCGTTTTTCGTTTTTTGTTGGCAGCATCAGGCAAGGAACAACTTTTGCCATGCGGTGCGCGGTAATGATGGCATTTGCTATCGCCCTACGCCTCCACCACCGCCACCGCCGACTTTCAACCTTTACCGCGCCTCATGCTGCTGCTGCTAGCAGCATTCAAAAGTTCTTGAAGTTTAAACAAAAGCGGTGCGAAACGCTGTTGTGGCAGCGCACTAACAGCACCAAAAGCGACAGACGAAAGAGCGACCTTTCGCCTCTGCCGCATCTGACCCCCGGTCGGTCCGTTCGGTTCGGGTCGGGCGTTGCTTGTCAGCCACAGACGTCGTCGCAGAAGGTGCCTACACTAAGTTGCAGAATTTCAATATAAATACACACACACATCTACATTTAGCACACTTTCTTCACTCGCTTGAGTTTGGCGGCAGCGAGCGAGCGAGTAGTGCAAATATTTAATGTTGATGTTGCGTATACGCCTCGTGGTGCCTCTTTTGTTTTGTGTTGTTTTGTTTCATTGTTTTTATTGCAGTTGACTTTTTTTGTTTACTAAATCAACTGCTGCTGCTGCTGCTCTAGTTTTTAAACAATTGTTTTTAGTTTTTTGCTGTTGTTGCTTTGTTGTTTTTGTAAATACGATTCGTATTGTTTTTGTGGTCAAAATGTGCAAAAATAAACGCGCATTATTCGGCTGCCATTAGCAGAAGAGCCTTCGAAATGCGAAATGCGTTTAATTAACGTGTTTTGCGAGGTTGGCAAATTTGTGTATAACAACAACTACAAAAGACACGAATACAATTTGTAAAGGTTTAAGTTTTCGCTATTTTAATTAGCGTTATAAATGAAGCCGCAACAATTTAATGTCAAATGGAAATTTGAATTTTATTGAGTACTTTTAGTATTACATTATTTGAAATGGACGTTTTATTTATTTCTTTCAGATATTCTTGTTACCACATTTTGAAGGATAAGTTGAGAAGTTACTTTTATTTTTAATATATTATTTAATTAATTATCAAGAATATGATCGGTAATACCACCTTTTCTATATTAAAATATCAAAATATCGAGATTTCGTGTTTTATGTCTCTTAGCCCTGTACTATAACTCTTAATGATAGCTTGATACTGTCTTAACTTTCTCAAAATTTTAGCTGATTTGTGAAAATTTCTTTAAGTCTGCTAAAACTGCTTAAGCTGAAATACATTTTTTTCATGCAAGTCCTCAACAATTTTTCTGAGAAATTTATGTTTTTTTCGAAGGTTTTAGAACGAAATCAGAAATTTTTTTATATTTATTTTAATTCACAACTAATATTTTTTTGCATAATTCTTAAGATATTTCAATAGTTCAAGGTGGGTCAAATTTGGAACATGTAAATATCAACTTGTCCCATAATCGACCCACTCCGGTGTACTACAAAGAGTAACGAAAAACAAGCAAATATAAAAGTTTGTTGCCATATATTTACATATGTATGCATTCTTCTGGCCCGTGTGTGGGCCATTAACGTTAGTTTTAATTGAATAATTTTATCTACTTCGTGTTATCTTACAGTGCCTCTATTTCATCTAATAAACTTCCAATTTTTTTTTGCAATCACAACACATTTGCAACTTAAACTAATTAAATGTCTTTTGTTTATCTCCGCCATATTTCATAACTTTTAATTAGTTTGGCGGCAGCTCAAATGCCAACTAAACACAATTTCGCTTCGCATACAGCCACAAACTGAGATGCTCTCATATCTGTGCATTATTTTAGCTTGAGCGCACAATTTCGTAATTTTCTTGACCCAAACAAATAAACAATAACAGTTCGCTAATACGCTAAATTGTTGTCGCACGCGCACCAGCGTCCAATGGACCAAGCGCACCGCTGGACATGAGCAAAACAATTTGCCACTGCCGGCTCCCTCTCGCCGCTGCCGGATGACATTGTGACATGTTCCTAAGAATGGCGAATTTATTTTTCGTTTGTATCTGCAGCTACAATCTTTCAATCGCATTACGACGAAAATGTGCTTTCGACCAGTGTAGCATGTAATCAGCTAATAAAAAAGAAAAGGGGGGATGAAAGTAAGTAGCACATAAAACAGGAATTCTATTAAAATGTCACAATTGATAAGTCCGAGAGTTGGACAGTGTCATAAATAGTTCGTACCACCGACCGACCGACCGACGCTCTGCTCACTCGTAAACTGTTGCAAGATGTTGATACAAGATTTTGATAAAGTGTGCTTAAATATTGGGGTGGTGGGTGGAGGTGGGATATATAGATTGTCATTACAGAAATGTTATTGACTTATTAAAAGATTTTATGGCATTTAATAAAATGGTTAATGGTAAATTTTTCACGGCCTTGTTAAGACGTAATTTAGCTCCTTTGGGCAATGGAATTTCATACCGGCATTTTCTTTGAGCTCATCTTTGGAGGCGAGAATTACAATAATAATAAGTTTGGTTTAAATTATTTAAACGGGTTGTTGACGAATTTTTACTGTGTATAAATTTTAATATAAAACAGTTTTGCTTTCCAAGTTTAGTTCTTCTCTACTTCTGATTTTCAAAAATTTCGTTTATTTAAAAATTTTCCTTCTAAAATTCTTCTTATTCAAAATTCTGCTTTCCAAAATTCTCGTCTAGTTATAAAAATCTAAATTTTTTTTTGGAAATCATAATTCTAATTAACCGAAATTCTGCTTTTTAAAATTGTGTTTATGTTTTTCCGCTCTCAGAAAGTTTGTATTCTAAAATTCTGCTTACCATAATTGTGAATTTCGTATATCAGAATAAAGATTTGAAGTTAACTGAAGCTTCAGTGGCTTTCTAATTTTTTTCCATACAAGTAAAACATTGTTTAATCTCGAGCAGAATTTTAGACCAATCCCAGTTTAAACTTAAAGTCTGCTTTAATAATGCCGAAAGTATTCTTCAAGCATTTAACTTCAATCAAACGTATTGATGCCCCACCTATTTTAATTGCTGCCCACTCAATCGAAGTTTAAAACCGAATTCAATCACTTAAGCTGCACCTCTTACGATAAGCGAGGAAAGCGAGAAAAGCGAGAAAACCCTTATCAGAAGCTAATTTCGTTTGTTTGTTTGTATTAACTATTTTTAATCGCATTGTTGAAATCTGTTGTTTTTTTGTTGTTGTTTGCTGCCATTGCAAAGCGATAAAAGAAATGGGAAGGAAACGCTCGCATAAATCTTTCGTTCGGCAGTGGCAATTAAAAATTATCGCTAATTACCACGTGCGCGCATTCACTTAAACTTTTCACAGTTTGGCAACACTGAGACTTTTTAAAGCAGCGGCGCCGAGGGAGGGGTGATGGGGCAGGCAATAACTTTGCACAGTGCAACCCTCCTCAACTTAGTCGTCGTTGTTTTTTGTTTGTTGGTGGCACAACATGAAACACACCTGCAACTGTTAAAAACAGCAAAAACAATAACGACAACAACAATGGTAACATGAAAAAGAAGCAGCAGCAAAACAACATAAAAACCAAAACTTCCCAAAAGAAAAAAAAACAGCAAAACTGTAATTTGGATTTAATTGCTTGTTAACACGCACGCAAGGCAGGAAGGCAGCTCTTTGGCAGCGCTTCTACGATGCATTTCACATTCGTAGCTCCATTTTTGAAAATATTAATAATTAATATACTCGAATTAACTTAATTTGAAATTATGTTAATTATCTCCATTTTGAGAGCATAATTTAGTTTCATTTTGAATATTTCGTAGACTTTTCTTAGCAGAAAAGTTAAAGGTGAAGTTATAATTTTTATACACAGCTTGGCCAATGTCTGCTTTACAAATTAAAGCAGGCAATCGGGCAGGCAGGCATAAAAAATGAGCAACGTTGAGCTGCAGAGTGGCAAGCAGCTCGTAACTTATCTACGCTGGGTAGCGAGAGCATAGCACAGTGCAAAGTTGCCACACTCGCTTTGGGTAAGGGCTAACTACTGTAAGTAAGGCGCTGCTTCGGTTCGGTTCGGTTCGCTTCTGTGCCGTCTGATAAAATGTTGGAATGCATAATTCTGAAGCTGCGGCGTCAAAATGATAAACTGTCCGTTTACCTGAGCGGTTGCACTAAGTTACCAAAAGGCTAAACGTGCAGCCAAGAGGGCGCCCAGCGGAAGCCATTCTAATCGATGTGTGGAAAGGGCGATAAAGTTCGTCAATTAACACTGAAAACGCAATTTCAGTTATTTGCCTCTTTAATGGTTAAAGAGATATAACCAAAATTGTTTGAAAAATTAAAAAAATATTTAAAAAATATATCAAAAATATTAAAATAATATGAAATGAAAGCTATATTCAAATATATAAAATATCTCGATAACAATTTAAATTGTTGAAAACGTTTTAGTAATAGTAAATTTTGTCCAAATAATTTCAAAACTGATTTTTTCAAGAAAATTTAAAACATTTTTAAATACTTCAGCTTGAAACGTTCCTCCGAAAATTCTTTTGAATTGTTTTGAATTTTTCCTATTTTCAGTGTAGCTTAACAATTTTTATTTCAATAACAACAACAAAAGAACCTCTAATTCTTTACCGTTTCAAAACGCTGCCAACTCACTGCCACAATCGCTTAGATTTAGTAACTTATTAAGCATGGAAATAATCGCACAATTGCAAACCGCGTTCGATGAGTGTTGCCTGTGCCTTCGCCTTTGCCTTTTGCCCGTCAGGAGCCACAAATTTATTTGCAGATATCTTACAGGGTGGCCCATGAGCAGCGTTAAAATATCTCCAATCGCTAAGGAGTATATTCAAACGTGACTGACCGACAACAAGACAACAAGCCGCGAAAAGAAGCAGAGAAACCGAACGAACAAATAACAAGAAACCGGAAGCAGGTATCCGCCGCTTAACGCTGCATACGAGTGCAGGCCACTATGAAAATAGTTGTAGCTAAAAATAAAACAACTACAATACTATGTATAACAACAACAACAATAACAACAACTACAACATACAACAACAGGAACATTCATTGTGGTCGTGTCCAGTGTCCGACGTTCAAATATGCTAAACGAATTTATGGCCAAATGAGTGAATGCCAGTCCGTACATATTTGAGTGTGTCTATCGGCGTGCCTGTCTGTCTGTCTGTCTGTGTGTATGTCTGTGTGTGTCTAAATTGCGCACTTCAGCACTTTGTTTTTGCTGTTGTTGTTGTTGTTTTTACTATTATTATTATTGTTGTTATCAGAAGTTTATGGTTCATTTTTCGTGTATGAGGAAAAACTCTTGCCAACAACTTTAGGAATTTCCAAATTGTTTATGTTCTGTTCTGTGTTGTCTTGTGTTGTGTTGCACTGTATTGAGTAAGTCTCTGTATGTGTGTGCCTGTGCCGGTATGCATATGTGTTAAATTAGTCACTGTTTTGCAAGTGTGAAAATTTTATCGTAATTAATTGAGCTTATTCTTGGAATTAAAAAATAAGAAACTCTGCCAAAAAGAAACGAAGTTTTCATAGCATTTTCTATTTCTCGCTAGAACTTAGTAACTACTGAAGATAATAAAAATATTTTGAAAAATTGTTTTCAATACAAAAACTTTATTAAAATGCACCGCCCAAATGTATGCTAAACTGCAAAGTTATAGCGGCGCAAAGTTATAAATTGAAATTTTACTTATATCAATTCTCATTTGCAAAAATTAAGTTCCATTCAAATCATTTTGATTTCTTCTTATATTTTTTTGTTTGTTATTTACAGTTTAGAATAAATAAATATATGTATGTATGTATGTATGTATGTAAAAATAAATAAAGCGCATGCATGCAGATATTCTTTCACAGCGCACACCTGCTGCCAGGTTCTTAACGCTTCACGCTCCGTACATACACTCACACACACACACTCCGTTTCAATTTGGCTTGTCTTTGGCTGCTTTCTGCCAGAGCGAACGCATTTTCGCTTCTATTTCCGCGCGCCTAAAAGCAAACAACGGAATCTTAATCAAAATCACGCGGCACGCTGCGCTCGCATTTGACTTGCCCCCGACTTGACTTGACTGAAGCGGGAAGTTCATTTTCATTCATTTTCATTCTTTATTCTCGAAATTTTATTCACATCTCAACATGCGCGCGACGTTCGTTCGCTCGCTTTTCCGCTGTCGCACTTTTCATTTGCATTTTCATATTTTTCCACTTTGCTATATTCTGTTTTTTTTTCGTCTTTCGCTTCCGTCGCGCAAGAAAAAGCAGCAGCAGCACCAAGGCCTTTCAGCAGCAGCGGGTATCTAGCCTCACAGATGCAAATATACACACATATATAAATAACAAATTATACTCACTCGCATTTTGGTGGCAGCAAAATAACAACAACAACAAACAAACTACAACAAAATCACAGGTGCACTTTTGGACGGCACCTGGCGCTTTTGCTGCTTTGCTTAATGAGCACTAACGATGCACAGTAGTTCGGTTCGCTGTGGCGAGCGCTTGCAAAATTTAGAAACTTTGTCAAGTTTGGTATATGAAAAGTTTTGATTTTGTTAAAGAAAGTTTTGAAGCTGAATTGCTTAAATCTAGATTTTTTGTTTTGTTTCATCTCTGACGATGCCAAAGTACTGTGCGACATTTGCACAAAGTCAGCTCAGCTATATTTCAACTCTACTCTCGGCCCGAAAGCGAAAGGATTTCCATTCATTCAGCTTTTGTTATTAATGCCGAAGTGAAGCGCTCCCGCCAAGCGCGCAAAAGGAAAAGTTAATCAAACAGAAATAGTTATAATAAATAGGCAAGCGCTTTTTTTTCCCTTTTTTTTTTGCTGCTCGACACTTTTTCAGGATTAATGCACGACAACAACAACAACAACAACAACAAAAACGGCCACGGGATATTTTATAATGACATCCGGTGTTGTTGTTGCAGCTGAAGAATAATATCATAGCTGCGCTTAATAATGAATTTTATTAGCAAAACGCCAGGGGGGTTCCCCCCCCACTCCCCCCCGCCCAGTGACGCAATCGCAATCGCGCTTTCTGCTGGATGAAACTGAAAGCGGCCTTAATGAGCGTGGGATTTATTTCCGAATAGCAGAGCGGCAGCAGCAGCAACTGAAAGAAAAGGAGTTGGCAACATTGTCCTTCAGCGTAATTAGTGAAAGAAAAGAATGGCATACTTTTAGGCATGATTTAAATGTATTTTAAGCCTTTTCGTTTCGTTTCTCTTCTTACTTTTTCAATTGAACTATAAAATATTAACGAAATAAATTTGCAAATATTTAAAGTACTATCTTCAACTTGTATCTACATATCTTGCAGATACAAAGATACCAAACACACAGTTTTGCGCATGCAACAGCTGCACTTAGTCTGTCTGCCCGGCGGCTAACCGCACTGACAAATACTGTTTATGTTGAATTCACTGCGAAGACCCAGCGGCAAAGTTTCTTATTTACTAAATTCTATCTACAAGATACAATATTAAAGTATCTCTTGCCATAATGAAAATAATTGTTGGTTTATGTCAAACAAGTTCACTTTTCTAACCCGAGCTGAAGATATTTCAAAAAAATATTCCTGAAAGTATCTGCTGGGTCGTTTTCTACGACAAATTCGAATAACTAAATCTAAAAGATGCTTTGGCAGAGATAAGCTGTGAAACGCTTTGGACTGCTGAGAATGTGTGTTGCAACTATGCGGGGGTTACTTAGTTTTATTGTCGCCAGTGTGGACAGAGCAGAAATTGCATGCGGCAGCAGCAATGTTGCCCGTTGCAGACGTTAAGGCGCCACACACAAGTTGCTGCAATTTATGCCGAAATTCAGGCACTCGTTCGTTCGTTCCAGTTGACAGTTGACAATGCAACTTTAAGCGGCAACAAAACAACAACAACAACATTGGCAACACAGCAATAATAGCAGGTGGTGCATGCAGTTGCATAAACGCATGTTGCTGTTGATCTTGTTGTTGTTTTTGTTTGGGTTTGTGCAACAAGCAAACAAATACATTCGCACACAGTTCGAAGTGATTTTTGTTGTATTATTTATTAACGAAGGATTTTGTTTTCGGGTTTATTAAATTTTAATCAGTTTACAATGGCAGCAACGACAGCAACAGTCGCCAGTGGCTGTTCATGGACAATTTTTCAAAGTTAGAATTTTTTAAATAAATTAATATTTAGAAGGGTTTATTTATTAAATAAGTAAAACAAAGTCGAAAGAAATAATTGTATTTTAATTTGAAAATTTATAAAGTGTAAATAACCTTTAAATTTATTTGTTGGTAAAAGGGTTTTTATTTTTAGCTGCTTTTTATAAACTTATTCTTGCTTAATGATCTAACTAACATTTTTTTGAAAATCCGTTATACTCTACTTAAATAATATTATTATTTTGATTAGTTATATTATTTTATTTCTTCGCGATTATTTTCCTTGTTCCGCCACTGGCAACATCGGCAAAGGCAACAGCAACAACAACAAACAACAGTAACGACCAGTAAAATCGATTAAATTCAATTTGCGGCCGCATGCAGATGCAATAAGCACAACACACAGATACAAACAAGCACACACACATACATATACACACACACACGCTTACATACTCTTACTCGCATGCAAACACAAACAAATTGGAATTGTTAATGCATAATTGAAGTAAATTGAAACTGCAAACACTTTCGCAAAACCTGCTTGTGTATTAGTATGCAAGCATGTGTGTGTGTGTGTGTATGTGTGTTCGTGTTTGAATATGTTAGTGTATTAGTTTAAGTTATTTAAGCGGAAATAACGACTAACACTTCAACACACAAACACACACACGTGCATACTTATGCAAATATACATACATACATAAACTCATCTTAGCGCGGACAATTAAATTAACCCTTTCAGGACTGGAATGTCCGAAAAAAAGTTTTTATTATTTTATATTATTGTTTAGTATTCTTTTTAAATAAAAAGTACAATTAACAAAAAAGTGGGCGGAATTGGGAAAGCCACGCCTTTTTTACTTTTCATAATTTAAACTGAAGATTTTTTTGTTTTCAGTTTTAATAAAATTAAAAATTTTGAAAATTAACTCAACGATAGTGTCTCATATTTTAAGGATTTTTTCAAATAATTTGACCGATTAAATTGACTCACACTGAAAGGGTTAACGCACGCTTCATTGCCACAGAGCGAAATCCTTTGCGCGCATAATTTTCAAAAGTAGAATTTAATTAAAAAGAAAGAAAACCGCTTATGCAAACAAAGTAATTTTAATTGACGCTCAGACAGAGGCAAAGTCAGCTCAGCTCAGCCAGCCAACGAGCACAGCAATTAAGCGCCCGCCCGCCAGCACGCTTCCTTCCGCTGAGAAATTCCTCTAAGCACAAATTAAAAGCGTTCGCTTGATGAGCGTGGGATCACTGCGCCGCATACAGCTCAGCTGTCAGTGCAGCAATCCAAACTGTCATGTCAATTCAAATAAAATTAAAATTAAACAAAAACAAAAAAAGCAAAAATAAAACGCGAAATTATGCGTTTCATTAGAGCGCGGGCGCATTCCACGCCGCTCGGCAGTACGCAGCAAAGGGCGAGGCATCAGCACCAGTAGCGGTGGTGGAAGTGGCAGTAAACGCGAGAAAAGGTTACGCTTAGAAAGTAAAACAAAGCAGTAATAAAAAGAAAAAAAATGTGAAAGCAGTTCGGCATAATCTACTTTGTAGAAATTCCAACGGAAATATTTCACTTCCTTTTCCGCTTTCTTTTCGCACTTACGAGTTTTTTCTTTTTTCTAAACTTAGTTTGTTAGGATTTCTTTTTAAGTTTGTCGTTTTGTCTGTTTTATTTGGCTTTGCTTTTAATGAGCCTCTTCAAAACGCTTTTAATTAATCGACGTGTAATTAAGGTCGTCCCTTGCGCGTCACTGTGCTGTCATTTCGCTGTCAGTTTGCTGTCATTTGGCGCGGCGCGCGCGCAAAAATGCAATATGCAAAGAAAGCGCGGAATGTGCACTTCTGACTTGAGAAATTGATATGAAAGACATCTGTGGAATAATGCGAATAGTTTGGCGAATTTTTAGAAATCATTTTTATTTTTTTGCATACCTCCGGCAACACTAAAGCAAAGCAATTTTCTTTCTTGTATTGAGAACGCTCCGCATATGCTGCCTTCGATTTGTCGTAATATCTTTGGCGCTGCAAAATAAAAATAACATATTAAACGAATGCCGCACACACTGACTTGTCAAAATCAATTGACAGCCAATAAAGCTGTCAGTTGGTTTCACTTGACAACGACAATAAAACAACAACCACAACAACGACAACATATTAAGGGAAGCATTTAACTGTCCGTTTTTAACCTCAACAAAGCCATAAAAACAAACATTCGAAAATCCATCGCAAATGCGTAGAAATCCTATACCAAGATACATACCCACATACACACACTTTCACATGGACGAACACGCACGCACACATACATCCATACACACACAGATACATGTGCTGTGCGAAATGAAAACGTACGAGCACATTATCGGAGCGTGTTTACATCCCAATTTGATCCCCAAATGATGTTATCCCGGCGAGTTGAGTTGAGTTGCCTTCAGTCCTTCTTTTCTTTTCTTTTCTTTTCCTTTCTTTATTCGATTTCCGATTTTTTCTTTTTTCGTTGTGTTTTTTGTTGCAATTTTTATCGCATCTTGACTTGTTATTTCTAACCCGACACATACACATTCAGGGGAGTAGGGCGATTTGTTATTTTATTTCATTTGAATTACAAAGAGTTAAAGATTTTATTATTTTATAATAACAATTAATTTATCAATTTATATAAACAATTACTTAAAATTTACTTAAATAAATTTAATAATTTAAAAACGTTATTTTTAGTTTTGAAATTAAATATTTAATATTTTGTAAATCTAATCAAAAATTTTGAATTTCAAATTTCTAGTATCAATTTTCTATATCTTCAAAATTCATCAATCGGAAATTCTATCCGAAATGTGCCTGTATAAGAATCACCCTAAAACACAAAAACACAAACACACTCACACACAAAGAGGACGCGCACATCAAGTGCTTGTCTTAAAATATTGAAAACCCATTTTCTTTCAATATACTTTTCCCTTATTTTTTTCTAATAATTTTCCCATTTTTTCTGCTTCTTTCAGCTTCAACGCATTTTGACTTCCGTCACTAATAACTGCTGACTGCGCTTTTCTTTTCGTTTATTTTGCCCCTCGACATGCTGGCGTATTACAAGTGTATGTGTGTGTTTGTGTGTGCTAACTTGCGTGTTTTGTGTGGTTTGCACGCGGCAGGCAGGCAGTTCCGATTCGTATCCGTTACCCTCGGGAGACGCGCTGTCCGTGCTCCATGAAATGAAAGTCTTGCGTTGCGTTGCGCCATTCTCGTTCATTTTCGTTCATTCATTCATTCATTTTCAATCATAATGTTTCAATAAGTCCAAATCGATTACGAACTTCATAATAAATTTATTGCGCACTGTGCAAATATGACATTGACTGCCCTCGCATGCCGGGGCTATAACCCACTGCCACTCTGCTCATTCTCCTTCTCCGGCGGCTTGTTTAACACGCAATGAACTTGTTCGTCAGTGAACTGTGTGGAAGGGTTTTTTGATTCGTTAGGCCACACAAAAGTCCACCACAAAAAAAAAAAAAAAAAAAGAAACGAAAGGCAACAATATTCCTGTTGAAGTGGTAAAATATTTACTCGGCAAGGAGGCGGTTAGTTTTACTTTGCTTTGCCCTTTTCGTTTTCGGTTGCCGACAGTTAGTTACTCCAACGACTCCTTTTCCCTTTCGTAAGTTTGTCCGTCTTTGTGGTTTGTCCGTCTTTGTGTGGCGCTGGCGCTGGTGGCGCCGCTATAAATCACATATTTATGATGTTTCAATATTTACCACCCGGCAGAGAATATTGTTTTGCAAATATCACGTCGTATCGGGCGCAAATATTTGTTTTGTCTTTTGTACGCGTCATATTACCCCCCACCCCCGAGTTGCCGCAGTTACCACCAGTGAATGGTGTCAAACTGTTAATTTGTAGTTGTGACATGTCAAAGTGTCACAATGTCATATTATCGCATTTTCGGTGACGTTTTAAATGGCACATGCCTCCTCTCTGCCTTTACTTTTATTGGCCAAATGTGTCAACTTCAAAATTTGATAACTCATTTTGAAAAGTCGAACTTTTGTTGTCGCCAGAGTGGGCGGTCCACATTCGACAATTGTTTTGGTCTATTTCGATTTTCGAAATTATGTCGAGATTTCGAATTTGAAAACAAATTAATTAAGTAAATAAGTTTTGTAATTTTTTTGTCTTTAAAATGACGGTCAAAATCGAATTGACCAAGTTTACAATATGAGTTAATTTGATCACTTTCGTTTGAAAGTTATCTATTAAAATAAAAATCATTTCAAAAAAGTTTCTTCATAATTTAAAAATTTTTTATATCCGATAAAAATCTTAATTCGAATATGAAGCCATTATTAAATCTAGTTGGTTGGATTTTAGTCCCTTTTTATACCCGACAATTTAAGAGGTTAACAGTTTTTTGATTCCCATACCGGAAACACGTCAGTCAATTTTTCGTAGTAATTGAAGTTTTCATCTTTGCTTCTTCTGACATTCTCTTAATTAAAATTTTTTGAACTGTCAAATTAAAACGAAACTAATTTAAAGTATTTACTATAAAACAGAATTGGTCACCAAAACGGAATTTCCACTACAGGCGAGCGTGCTTCTCTTTCCTCTCTCCTCCAAAAATCAAGTATAATTGCCTAGTATAAACAGGGACTTAGCTAAGTTTTTTGGTTTTAAACTGAAGTTAATAAATAAATTTTAACATAATTTACCATTATTATACTTCATTATTATTGTTTAAATTTTAAGTTTATACCGAAATCAAGAATGGAACACCCTAATGACACTATCTCACTTGCTGGTCCATTCACGCTTAATTGCAAATACTTTTGTCTGTATTGGAAAAACTAAAACGTCCAGTTCCGAAATGAGCTTGTTTCGCTGTGATTGCGATAAATACACGCGGAGTATAAAAAACAAATTTCTAACCAAATATTTCGACAATTCGAATGCCAAACAAAATACGAGAAAATGCACCACCAATTGCAACAACAACAACAACAATGAGCAAGGACAAAACCAGCAGCAAAAACAACAACAACAACTAAAAATAGCAACCGGATGTGACCAAAAAGTGGCACTACTGGCGCGCAATGGCGACCGAGAGTGGAAATTAAATTAATTCAATTTGGATGAAACCAACCGACAACAACAACAACAATAACGATAACAACAACAACGAACGAAAAACGAGTGCGGTGAGTGATAACGAACGAAACAAACGAATGGACACTGACAATAGAGTGAACACACACACACACAGTAACATACACACACACACACACACAAACATATTAGAGTGGTTTTGGAAGGATTTTTAATCAAATTAAAATATTCCAGAAATTTTAAGATTGTTATGCAATGGAAACATTTTTAAACACAAATTTTTTAATAACTAAAAATTTATTAAATTTAAAATTCTTACATTTTGTTATATGAAAAATTATAAAAATCGAAAAATATTTAAACCAGTCTAATGCCTTTGCTCACACACACAGATACACATACTTGCATTTGCTCGTACGATAGTGTTTGATGCAATATGCACAAGAACAAAAACAATGCAAAAAGGCAGAAAAAACCGCAACCAAAAATTTGGGCAAAAGGGCAGCAACAGAAAAAAATTTCAAGTAAGCAACAAAAAAAAACACAAACAAATAAATAAATAAAATTAAAAAAATGAAAACACTCAGCTGCAACGAAATCAATCAATACACAGACATATATGTATGTATGTATGTATGTATGTATGTATGTATGTATGTATGTATGTATGTATGTATGTATGTATGTATGTATGTATGTATGTATATATGTATGTATTTTTTCGCGCAATGAAAATGTTGAATTTTACTCTTAAGCGACGCTTTCAAAAGGACGCAGCAAAAAGTGAGAAGAACCGAAATATAAATACAACAACAAACAACAACAAAATAAAAACAACCGCTTTTTGTATGAAGTGGCAACACTGGCGCGCGCTTTTGAATTAATTGATTCGTGCACATACACATACACACACGCAAACATATGCACACACATGGCGCGCAGCACTCTACTGGAATTTGGCTTAAATATGCGCGCCAAATTGCATTCGAATCGCTTTTCGCGTTCGCATCGGATTCAATTGGACTCGATTCAATTCGAATCGAAATGAAGCTCAGCTCAAATGCGGCGCCACTGACAAAAGCGCGAATTCCCGAGTTTGGCACTGCTCCTGCTCTGCTCCGCTCCGTTCTGCTCTGCTCTGCCCGTCAAAAATAACTTTCACTTTGATGTTTGTATTGTTGCGAGCAGGGACAAACAAAAACAAGAACAGTAAATGCCAACGAAAAGCCAAAACGAAAACAACAACAAATCGGAAAAAAAACAGGAAAAAAACGTTTACGAAATAATTAAATAAATTTGGCAAACTGATTAAATTAAATTTGGTTAAAGCAAAACGGTTTACTGAAAATTTGAAAAAGAGAAGCCCCGGACAATCCAAAACAATTTCATTATTGCATTCATTTCATTTCATTTGCGTTTGGCTTGGTTGCATTTCTTCTTTTTCGTTTTGTTTTGTTTATTTGTTGTCTCTTTTGTTATGCTTTTCTAATTTATTGGTTTAAATGCCAGATTAATGTGAGCAAACACTGAAAAAATACCAAATTTATGTAACGGCTGCGTTGTATTTCGAGGGCGTTAACGAGTTGTACAATTAAAAATTTATTGAATTGACATTGTTTCCTTTTTTATAACGAGAAAAAGGATTTTTTTCATTTCTTCTCAAAGCAAGAATTTCTATAAACTTTTTTTCCTGTCGTTATTTTTTATCAATTATATTCTCCATAATCGCTAAAGCTCCCCGCTCCTTTCAGTTTTTAACTGTGAAATTAGAATCAACGTAAAAAAAAAATTCATGAAATTAATATCACTCATACGACCTGTTGACCATAATAATTGCAAATAAAGCATTTATAAAGCATTTTAAAGCGTTTAATTATATCAATTATTTACCTATATAGTTAAACTGTTGTGCAATTGATTATTGCATTTTTCTTATTTTTCTATTCATTAAAATTTTTCAATGATACTTCCTTCACACTAGCAAATTGTTTGGCTGTTTTTTATTCTCTACTCTGTTGAAATTTTAAATTATTTTCAATATTTTTACGCCGACTTATTCCTCGCTTTTGTGTTCAACTATCGTCTTAGACAATTGAGCAAATATAAACACACACAAAAGTAATTATTATCACTCATACGCCTGGTTAAGCATTCGTAATTAATGCAATTCGCTTTCACAAGGCATTCTAGCATGTAACTATTAACAAGAATTATAAATTTTAAACCAACAACTCAATTGATCAACGAATTATTTACCAAAATCTTTAAAAAATTTTCCAACTTTCTTTAAGTAAACTAAAAGACAACAAAATTTTCCTATAGTAAATTTAACTCACTTTTAAAAGCTAAATCAAATTGAATTCATGTTATTTAAACAGCAAAACAAATCTTTGCTTAAAGATCATTACCCCCACCCTCCACGTCTTCCTCATCACTTTATACTACATCAATTTGTGCCCATCTCAAGCCAAATAATCCGAAAGTAATTCCACTAATAGGATTCATAAAAAGGATAACACGAAGTAAATAATGCCAACACAGAAAGAAGAGAAAGGCATCAACGCTCAACGTTCAGCGCTCATCGTTATTGAAAATCTCGGCACGTACAAAACCAAATCGTATTCAATTACTTGTTGAACTTGGCTAAGGTCGGTGGAGGGGGGGGGGAGTGGCAGTCAGCCGCATTTAAAAGAAAATCATATTTTCCGTTATTGTGGCAAAATGAGATTATTAAATGGAGGCTTATGGCAAACACCCCAACCCCCCCAACCCCCCAACAAACGAAGCAACAAATGCGGCAAATGAACAAGAACGAAGACGAAGTGGGAATATCGATACAAACAATCAAACAGCATAAGTCGGCTGCTTTGTCAGATGAGCAGCAGCAGCAGCAAAAGCTGCAGAGGGAACAGAAGTAGGCGTAATTTTTGTTTTTTTAAGGTGTCGTTTTCGATGTTTTTCGGTGCTGTCAACTGTCTACTTAGCTGTCTAAAGATATTTTACTTCATATCTATTTGTAATTGTGTGTGTGTTTTATTTCTACTAACATTTGTTGCTTTTCAATAATTAATAAACCCAGTAAACAAATTTTAAGCATTTAAGTCGATTTTTATTTTTTTTTTTTTAATATAAAATTTTCAATTATTTAGCGAATATTTTTTTGTCCACCAACAAAATAATTCTATTGCTTCGAAATAACTTTTTAAACTGAACTCATTGTTAAATGATTTTGTTTATTGGGTTGTTGTTTTTACCACGAAAACGAAGAGCTTCTAATTTATTCTTTCATGAGTTGGAGATTATTGAATTGCCATACTGTCGCCTTTTTTGTCTGTTTGTCTGTCTGTCTGCCTATCTATTGATGTAGCAATTTCGAGCATTTGTGTGAGCTCATATCCAAGTATATGTATGTGTTTCTCTATTTGTCTTATATGCTAAGGTACATATGTATTGTAAAAAGAAAAGTGAAATCATGCAACCGGATGTGGGCACGTTTTCTTCATGCGCTGACATTGGATTATGCTGTTACTTTGTATGTATGTATTTATGCCTTCCGACGACTGTTATTGCTGAAGTTCGCTTTTTGAGCGCGTTTCGTTTATTTTGGATTTTATTAGCAAAACGCAGATGGAATATTAATTTGACAATGCCAAAAGAAGTTTGCAATTTTTTGAGAAACAAACTTAAATAGTTATAGATTTGTTTGTATAACCGTAACGTCGTGAACTGAAGCAACTGAATAAATAACATTTCAGACAATTCAGTCAATTTTTTCATGTCTATCGAGTCCATTCAGTCCATTCAAATTATATATACATTTTCTAGGTATATAAATTTAAGCAAAATACTTCAGTTTTTTACTTATATATAATATATATTAATTATAAGCGTAATAGATCAGAATGAAAAATTGTATATAGTCTGGGATCGAGTCTATATCCCTCAAGCCGTTGTATATTAAATTTTAATTTTAAATAAAATCGGTTTAGATGTTTAAAGCTATTTTTCTTGAGTTGACCAGAGACAACAGACAGACTGAAATAAAGACATGGGACCAGCAGTCAGACAGACATAAGTTGTATTATATATCTATATGAAAGATTTTTTCTGTTTTAATAATTTGTTTGTTTTCAAATATTAAAGTAATTTAAAATCAATTTTATATAGCTATTAAGTATTTTCATTCAACAATAAGACACTTAATACAATCATAATCGCATAAAAAATTTATAAAATTTTAATAATTAATGTTTCATTATTACCACAATTTGTTAATTTTTTACTTGTTTGCCATTAAACTCCAACACATTCAACACAAAAAAAATCCCACTCAATTAATTTGATATCTAGCAAAAATCTTAAATCACTTCGGAAAATATTGATTAATGGCAGAGCATTTCCGAACTGTCCAATGTGGGCAGCACGAACAAAAACTAACACCAACTCACAACAAACAAAGCAAAAAACGAAATGAACAAATGAAAAATCCAGGACACCGCCATATGATGACAAATGGCCGCTGTGATGCAGTTTTGACCGAATTGCCCAGGTTTGACACTGGTTTTGGTCAATTTAAAACTGACGGTTGACAGCAAAAATAACAACAAAGCGCTTGCAACAAATGCCAATAAAATGCTGAAGTTTACTTTTTTGTTACGGCAAGGACATCCGCTTTAAAACGTAATTATGCCGCAATAATTAAACGTGTATTTCAGCGATTTTGCGTAATTAAATTTCAAAAAATTTTCCATTTGCCGTTGGCATTGATTTTGCTCCCAAGCTTACATATATACAAATGTATGTGTCGGTGCATTACCACACATGCATCCGCTGTGTAACAATCAGGTTGAGGCGTATCCTTCACGCACACGCTTGACCACAGCAAAAGTTTTTGCATGCCTTTTGACTTTTTGTACACGAGGTGAACCAGCCCGGTACTAGCCAAAAGTGTGGTTGTATTCGTTGCAAATACATTAACAACTAGATTCGAAATTTAATTTTTTTGAATTTTTACTCGAATTCTGGACATGATAATTTGATGCAATATTTAAAAAAATATTTAAAGACATGTCGAACAATCATTTTTGTAAGCCGAAATTTTTAGTAAATGTACTTTTGGAAATTTCCCTGCTGGCTCTCGGCCGCACAAGGTCACTTGACATACATATATCATTTGACCCTTTGAAAAAATACAAATGAAAAAATAAAACGTCCAAAAAAATAAAATAAAATTCCATTAAAACGTTTTACGCCTTTGACTGACTCACCTGTGTGTGTGTGTATGTATGTGCAGGAAGCGCTCTTGTTGCCACTTCTTCTGCTTATCCTTCTTCTTCGTTTTGCTACTTTCAGCAGCGGTTAGAGTGGCTTCATATGCGGCTTTTGTGTTAATTTCAGTAACGGTTTTTTTGTTGTGCCGTTTTTTTTTGTCACAGGCACTTTCCACAGGATGCGCTGCTGCTCCTACTGCCACTCTGCTGCTGCTGCTACTGTTGTGTTGTTAACTGTGAATTTTAATCCTTTCGCTTCACTTCGTTGTGGAGTCGTTTTGTTTATCCTGCTGAAGTTGTTCTTATTGTTGTTGTTGTTACTGTTGCTGCTGTTGTTGTTGTTGTTGCCCTGTTGTCATTCATCAGAATGGAACCTTGAATAATTAAAGCCGTTTCTGATTACCATCGTCATTCGTTCGCTCGTTCGTTCGTTCGGTCGCGCTTCGAGTGAGAGGCAGGTACAACAACAGCAACATCTACAGCAACAACAATAGCAGCAGCAGGACCAGCGGAAGCAGCAGTTGGGCTCGTCTCTAATTAAACGACAAACAGCAGCTGAGCTGAGCTGTGTCGAGGCGAGGTGAAACCGGAAACGTGCCGAGTTGCCTGCCATGCCACTAAGCAGCAGCACCAGGTACGAGCACTGCCAACAGCAGCAGCCGCCATCGCTTTGGCTGTGGCCGGAGGTTTTCGTTTCGTTGGACATAGTTTTTTTATCTCCACTGTTGTTGTTTTTTTCGGTGTTTGTTTTAGTTGACTTGGTGTTTTGTTGTTGAGGTTTCGAATATACCGTGTAAAAAGTAAAATCAAAATGATGCAATGGAAAGAGAACAAAAACAAAGAAACCAAAAAAAAAACAAAACTGATGCACTCGTGATTTCTCATTAAAATGGGGCGAAGTGTCAAATGAAGGCCTTTTGATAGGTCTTCCAAATGAAGTATTGCAACATTTTTGAGGATATTTAATTTAAATTTAATAACGGAGTCATGAACAAATTAATCTGCTATGGTGAGTTGAAGCACTTGACTTGCTCAAAATAGTCTGATAATGACCAAAATTTTTGTAGGATTTCTTTATAAGATTTTGTAAAAATTTGTATATATATACATATTAGGATATCAGGATACCAAAAGAGACAGAAATCAGGATATTTTATTTAGCAATTTTATTTTTTAAGTTGTTGAATGCCTCTGAATACGATCATGGTGGATTAAGAATGTTAGGAAAGCAGAAAAGAGAACGCAAATTGAGAGAACTCACCTCGGTTTTTGCTTTATTTGTTTTCCTATTTTTTTCACAACAAACTATGTTTTTGTTTTTATTTATAGCAACCATGACAACTACTCGAACATTAAATTTTCAATGAGAGAAACAATATCAAGGTGGAGAGAGACATTTTCCTACTTATCTCACCTTATATTTATTACACCATGAATGAGCAAATTTCAGAGGCAAGAAGGTATCGAATGACTTAACTCATTAAAATTTGTTTAACATTTTACATTAAAATGTTGCTTGTATAAATTTAAAAAATGCTAAAATTGTTTAAACGATAAATTTATTTCTCGTCATAATATTACATTGCATACTTACATCAATATCGTTTCCTGTTACCGGAGTAACTTCATTTGCTGGTAACAAAAAAAAATCCATTTAGTGCGCGACAAATTGGCAAACAAAAAAAAGTCTCTTCAAAATGTAAATTTCTTGGTAAGCCGCCGATTCGCATTCGCTTGGCCAATAAACAAAAAAAAATTACCCAGTAAAAACTACTTAACGAAATAATAAAATTTTAAAACAACAACAACAACGGAAGGAATCGGCTCATTTGGCATGTTAAAAGTGCAACTTAAAAAATGAAGAAAAAAAAAAAGAATTTGAACTAAAAAAATACGTTGAATTGAATTAAAAACAAATTAATTAAAGAGGAGCGAGCGACGGCACGGCGCGGCGCGTTGCGGCATTCGCTGGTAATAAAACGAAAATCCAAGCAGCCGAAAATCTCGGACACGAGTCAACGCTAAAAGCCTTTTACGACCTCTTATGCAAATGCTGATGAGATATTTGAGTGGCGCAAAAAAAACGAACGAAAAAGAAAACATTATAAATTTGAAATTTGAAATTTTCCAGCGGCGCATTTTCATAAGTCGCGCGCGCGTGCATTAATCCGCGGCTAAATTAAATTTTCACTTAATTCGCGCAACTCATAAAAACCAAAATTAACATATTTTGCGCATTCTAAAGCGAAATTGCAGGATTAGCATTAAACTTGCTTGGTCGCTGGCTGGTGTTATTTCGCTTTGGAGCGCACTGTGACCAACCGACCGACCGACCGCAAGATTGTTTGGTAAGTACGCGTGGTAATTGTACTCATTGTTGTTGTTGTTGTTGTTTTCTTGCAGTCACAGCTCGAAAAATTCCAATTAGTGCCTCAAGTGCTTAACATTTTCATTAGGGTGTAAGCCATTTAGCACCTGATGTCCTTTTATTATTTTGTACTGCTCTTCGTTTTATTAAAGGTCTTCCACAACAACAACAACAGCAACAAAAGTATGCAAAGTGTAAAAGCATTAAAAATACAAAAAAAAAAGAAAAAATTAAAAGAAAACAACAAAAAAACATTTCAAGCGGCTTACATGCCACTTGACACCTTTTGCTTTTGTGTGTGTGTGTGTGTGTTGGGCGGCGTGCTTTATCCGGTCGGTTGGGCTCTGCCACCAACGCCTGCTGCATGTGCACAGTCGCACATTTTTGTGACCTTTGATCCGCACCACATTTTTTTATGTGTTATCCATGGGCACGGCTGACAGCAGCCCACCAGAAAAAATGAGTGTCGGAATGACGGAGAGCATAAATCCTTCCATCGTATCGTTTTGTATCGTTAAGCTAACTAAAACCAAAACGTTATATGCGAAGTTCTTATGTTTCCAAAACTTAATTTGAATAACTTTTATAAAAGAAAAGAGTCGATCGAATTTTTGGAAGTTTAAAAGAGGCATTAAATTTTGCTTTGGGGATAGAAAAGTAGTTCAATTTGAAAATAGTTTTAGAAGCTAAATAAGTGAAAGAAAATGTTAAACGGAAACTACTTTAAAAGATAAATTTTTCCGAAATTTTCGCATACCTGTGCAAAATACAAAAACGAGAGAATTTTAAGCCAATGCAGAAGTTTTCAAGTAATCGCATTATTTAGTAAAAGAATTAGTTACTTTTTCCGATGTTTTCACAAAATTAACTGGTAAAATAACTGCAAAATGAATCTACAAGTTTCTGGTTGCCTAACAGTTAGCTAGTAATATTCTTTGTAGAGAAGCAAATTCACGAATGTTTTGTTGAGCAACAAATTACACAAAGTTTTTATTTCGAAGAATTGAAATATACAGAAAAAATCAAGTTTTGTTTTATTTTAGAGAGATCATTTATTTCATTTTTTGAGGAGTTTAAAGTAATAAGCATATATATCAAAATTTTTCAAAATTGTCTTTTGTTTTGTTTACTAAGTCAAGTTCAGCCTCTATTCGACACCATACCCGGAATTCTAAAAAATTATCTATTAAAATAATGTCAAAATTTCGACTACTTTTAAAAAGTAAAAAGCTTTACTTAAGTTTTAACAGATCCTTAATATGATTCCAAATTTAATTTTCAAGCATTCCATTTTTGAGTTGGGATTTACTAACGAAATGAGATACAAAACAAAATTTCTCTGCAAGCACCAACAAGTTCAACACTTTCAAATTAAAAGCTGATACAACAAAGTCTCGCATTTTGTGGTTTCTTTAATAATATATTTCTTATTTGACCTTAACTGAAAATGTTTGAAAAGCAAACAAAAATATTTTTGGCTATATAATTTTCGAATATAAAATTTGATTTCAGCGTTTTTAAATTAATATTTTTTATTATTTTAAGCTCCTCATTTATATTCACTTTATTTTAAATCAACTTTTCATAGAAACTTCGTTTTAACGCGTTTTAAACCCTTTTCGTCTTTTTTAAAGCCTATAAGAAAACATTTTTGAAAATTAAATATTTTGAGTTCGAAATTAATTTTGCTAGTTAATTTTGTTTGATAAATCTCAATACAAACCTCAATTATATACAAAAATAAAACATATATCTTCAAGCAAGAAAAAGAAGAACACACAATTTTAACGTTTTATTAAAGAGCTCATACGAGTACGTATCTTCTTTTTGTTTCTCATGCCGTATGAGTAACATTAATTCCAAAGCAAAAGTGTAACATTTCATTTCTGCAATAATTTCATACAAATCCAATGACCCAACTAATCCCGCTTCGTAATTTTACTTTCTTCTTCTATTGAATAGCGCTTTTGCTCCTTTGCGTGCAATAATTGAAAGCGATTTCATAATTAATATTATTAGTAAATAATACCGGAAGCGCCCTCTACCTGGTTAGAAAAGTTTTCCAGGGGACAAAGCCGTAAGCGCAGCATTCGCCTCGTGAGCGCAAACAAAAGCAGCAAAGCCGATGGCATCGATGGCAGGCGGTCGGTCGGTCGGTCGGTCGGTAAAGTTGTATTTGAGGTGTGCACTGGTATGCTGTTGTATGTCTATAGTATGTATGTATGAGATTGCTATACGAACACCGACAGTTGAAGTTGGCAGTGGAAGTGGAGGTGGAAGTGGACGTGGAAGTGAAATTGTTACTCAAATGAAAATATAATTTTGGTCATAGAATTGTTAAAGAGGCTTAAGTTAAATGGGAAAACTTCCGAATCAATGAACCGCATCGCAAATTGCAGGCGAACTCAAACTCAAACTCGGAATCGGCATCGAAACCGAAATCAAATTGAAAACGCTCTCTTTGGCTGACGCTGACGTTGACGCTTACTCATCCGGAGTGCGGAGACGATGATGACGATGACAACGACGACCGTTGACAGAAGTCACAACAACTGAAACAACAGCAACAACAAATGCATTAAGCACAACAACAAGACAGTGTCGCACTGGGGCAGCAATAGTAGCTGGTCACATGCGACAGCTGTCATTTGTTGTAGACACACACACATTTACTTATAATTTACAGTGACGGTTGAAATTGTTAGATTTAAATTTTTATTCAAATTATTTTTTTTTTAAATATGTAACTAAATATCTCATAGATACTTTTGAGATAGATTTTTAAAAACTAAAACAAATTTCAAAGATAACCTAACATAACCTTTAAACATTGTCCTTTCGCTTTGTCCGCCACTGTTTCTGCTGAAGTTGAAACTGATGCTAGACTTGTTCAGTTCTGCTCTTCAACTTAATGGCATTCTTGCTTTCATAGCACACATATCAGAATTATTAAAGGACGAAGAAAATTCAATTTTCGCATTTTCTTAACTTAATCCTTTCGCTCGTTTGTCCTTTTATGCTTTGGAAAAAGCATAAAACAAAAAAGATGCCAGCGAAAAGCGCAAAACAAAAGCAAAACAACTCACAACATAAATATCTGCAAATAGCATGAATGTGTGGTGCACACACACATACTTAAAAGCATACACACTCACACACACAAGCAGTCATAGCGCATTTTGTCAACGCTGAAGCAGTACGCTCGGTTTTCTTTTTCTGATTTTTTGCTATGATAAGCTACAAAAGACGCTCGTTAATATGACGAATGTGTGAGTACGAGTAAATTGCCAAAGCGGTTTACTCATGATGATGTTATGAATTTCTTATATTCAATATAAACTCAACAACAACAACTTTAACAACAAAAAACAATTTAAAGGAGTTGATGCTTTGCGTGGAGTCGAATGACAGCGACAACACTTTTATGTGTTTCCGGTGAGCATAAAATTTTAAAGGAGTCTATTTAGTAGTTCTGGTTTCAATTAATATTTTTAATTATTAATAAAATACTTAACTGTTGTTTGAAAATATAAATTAAAAAATATTGATAATTCTTTTAAACCAAATATTTCTACTAATTTTGAAAAGAGACTTTCTGCTATTAATATTAATATATAAACATGAAAACCAAATCCTTTTCAAACTTTTTCTTTTTACAAAAAACTATTTTTGTTTACCTAATTTCCTATTAACAAAAACAAAAACGTTTGTATAGAATGCAAAATTAAAGTCCTTCGCTGCGTATGAGTGATTTTAATTTCATATACGTTAAATTGTGGTATTTGCACCACAAAAATAAAGAACATTGTATAAAAATCATGATAACAATAATTCTGAATGCAAATGTTCACACACCACTACAGCAACAAACTAACACACACACACACACACACACACACGAACACATTCAAATTCAGGCAGCATGAAAGGATCTTTCGCATGCAATCTTGCCTTGGAGGAGCACGAGGAGGCGAAGCACACAAGTACGAGTAGACTTTAAGTAGACTTTCGATTTTCTTCGGCATCCGTTGGCAACAGCCAGCCGCTGTATCCGCAGGATTACGCTAATACACTCATGTATACACACAAACACAAACAACTACAGCAACAACATCAACAACTGCAGTTGCAGGATGCAAAGATGCTGCAAAGTAGCTTAATACTTTATGTTCGCATTGAAATCCTTTTTACGATTTTTCCCATTATCCTAGTCTACTCGTGTGTGCAAGTGTGTGCGTGTGTATGTTTGCCTGTGTGTGTGTGTGTGTGTGTGTTGTTAGCATAGCATGAGTGATATCTTTCTCGCATAAACTTGGCAATAAACATATTTATTGCACTTGAGTGTATAAGAGCGCCTCTCTGTGTGTATGTGCATCTGTTTGATCATATACACGCTTCATCCGCGCTTGATATTTGCGCCGCAGTGTATGTGTGTGTATGTATGTGTTTGTTTGTTTGTGTTTGTTAAAAATACGATTGTGTCCTTGTGCGGCGCGCTTAAGTGTTGTTTGAGTACTGTTTAAAGTACTTCTGCATACATGCTTATATGTGGATATGTGCCATAAATGAAGAAAGTGAATTTCACATTTCAATAATAACGATCAATAAGAAACTATATTGAAAATTATTTACACAGATAGGCAAAAAGTTGCGCTAGTATTGAATGAATACATTTATTAGCAATTGAAAAACTTGAGTGATATTAATTAAATAGTGTGAGAGAAGGGCGAAAATTTAATACAATAATTAATATCACTCATATGACAAGTTGTTCCTGTATTAAGGACCAAATATTAAGATTACTTATTGTGATTTTTAAAACGTCAAAGAATAAACCATTAAATTATTTCTTAAGCTTTTATTTACTTAGAATTAAATATCAGTTCCAATATTTGTTTTAAAACTCTGCTGACTGCCAAATCATTTAATAGCTTCCACATTAACCCAAATACTTAAAAGAACATCAGGCGCAAGAATAAGAATTTCCAGGAAAAAAAGATGAAGACAGGATAATCGCAGTCGACACCAGTTTCCATGCTTAAGGAACCGCAAGTTTATAAATTTTACTTGATGCAGAAATCCTTAAGTTATTCGCTGCAAAGTCAGCCACTTCGCTGGTACAATTCAAGCAACCGCATAGACACAAACAAACTAACAAACAAACGAAGGAGCCAAAAACACAAACACACACAGACACACACAGACACACACACACACAGACTGCAATATAGACTAAACAAAACAAAGGTTATGGCCAACAATGGCACCACATAACACCCACCAAAACCACTCCAAGTCTAAGAAAAGACAACGAACACAAAAACCAAAGCAAACACAAAACGATAACACCCTCGGGTCGAGCACATCACCGCACAGTGCTCAAGTGAATGGACTAAATAACTCAGGAATGAAAATATATTGAAAACCTCGAAATCTACAAAAAAGAAAATAAAATTTAATTTTTGTCAGATTATTTCTGCAAAGATTTTCCTTTGGAAAATAAATCTAAACTAAACAATAATATTTGTTGCAAAAATTTACTTACGTAGTGCAGAGTACTGTGTAGCGCATACCGCTGCCGCACATAATGCAGCGCATGGTGCAATTTTCTGGCATTTTGTCGGCTTTCGACTTTGGCTGCCAGCCAAAATCTACACCTGCAAAAATGTGAGCAAGCCAAAGCCAAAGTCAAATTACGGAGGAGCGGGCGCATCTTACTGAGCTTCTTCTTTTTCACTGCTTCGTGTATCTAGCAGCTGGATAAAGCGCAGCCAAGTAGAAGCCAAGAACAAGCTGCACAAACGCACAAAAGAAATTTATTTTAATGTGCATTGCAATGGCGTCGGAGAAGAAGGGGCGCCGCAGGAAGGTCGTTTTCGGGGGGTAGCCGGAGTTGTACGGTAAGCAGACTTTAAGCTGTTGCAGCGGTCGGGTCTATAAATTTTTTGTTGTGGTTTAGAAAACAGCTTTTGTTGGTATTTTGCAATGATTTAAATGCTTGTATTTAAATTGTGGGCGTTCGTGGCGTATACGTTACATTGAATTTAAATATGAATTTGAAATAATGCAAAATGGATTTTACTTAAAGTAATTTTATTGTATTATAACAATTTTAAAATTGTAAATTAACATATTGACCGAAATTAAATACATCCAAATTGGTTTTTAAATACGTATGTAGAGAAATTTATGTATTTTTATTAATTTTATTCAACGTGGTGTATGAGTAATAATAATTAGATTGTATTCTGAAATACATTTTAAACTATATACTTTGATTTTTTTTTTTTAAATTTTGCGAATTCATCGAAAACCATCTCCCGGATGTCCTACAGGAAAATTCAGCCAACTCGACCGACCAAAGGACGCCAACAGCGCCCATCAGCAAGCTCACCAGAAGCGTCGTTAAACTTCGCTTCAGCTAATTAGAAAAGTGTAGTTTTATTGTTAATTGTGCAAGCGGAGTATCTAGATACTCGCATACGCGCGCTGTTTGGAGTTTCAACAGTAACAACAAGAACAACAACAACGAAAGCAACGAAAAAAAAACGCAATGAGTTGTAATTAACTTTATCCGAAAATCTTGCCGCAGCACTTAAGAAGGGAGTTGCGAATGAAGCTGCTACAAAAACCACAACGAAAAAACAATAAAAAAAGTAAACACCAAAACAAAAACAACTTTAACTTTCTATCGTGTCGGCGGAGCGAGCGAGGGATGGCAACTCGAAGCGGAAGCGGAAACATGCAGCCAAAGCACGAACATGTCGACGAGCGCGCGCCAAGCACTTTTATTAAGTTAAGCAGCTCAACTCAGCGAAGATGCTCTAATTTATGGCAGGCGGCGGCAGCAGGAGAAAGCAAAAAGGATACTCCGAATGGCACAAGTCATAAGCGGCTGTGGTGCAGAAGAAAAAAAAACAAAAGGCGTTAGTGGTCATTTTCGGAGGGCGGCAACGGAAAGTGGTAAGGCACGTTTTTGCTTGGCGTTGATAAAAGTTGTTTTGTTTTTTGTGGACATTTCCGTTTCCGTTGTTGTTTTTGCTGTTTTGTGTGTTAGGCGTCGTGGTGTTGGCATTTGATGTGCTGCGTCGGTGTGGCTGAGTAGGGGAGTCTGCTGATTCCGAGTCTGATTTAATTGAAATCAATTTACGGTAATGAGGCGGCATTAAAAGCAGATTATGAGATTCGGGGCCGACCGTTGTGGCACAGTTTTTAAAATGATTTCATTTTAGTTTAGTTTCTTTTGTTTGTTGGGCTGGAGCACTTTTACACTTTTCATGGACTTACTTAAGCGATTGTACGAACGATTTGTGCTCTGCAATAAAAAAGGCAATTATTCGAATGACAGCTTATTATAAATATAAAACGAAAGCTGTTTCAAAATGTTAATTGCTTAATTTCGAAATTTATTTAATATATAAAAATTTGATGAATATTTGTTTCCCAATGCTCCTTAAGGCCTTCAGCTTATTGAGAAGATTCTTTTGACCAACAAATCCAATTGTCAATACTAGAAAGTATCTTTTCCGCTTGAACTGCAACCCTTGCAAACCACTCCGCTTCGCAGCTTCATCCTAGAATTGTTACCCCTCAAAAGAAAAAACTTTAATGCTTACGTCTAATTAATACAAATGGTCTGATACACAACAAACGATTTTTTTTTCCAACTTGTTTCTGATGCCACAACAATTGAAGCAAAAGTTTTCCCATTTGAATCTGCTTCCAATCTGCCCTTCCCTTCTCTTCCCTTGGCCTACGCCAACCACGACGGTCTTGCTTTGTTTTTATGTAATTTTGCAGTAAACTGCAAAAGTACTTTGGCAAAAAAATGGAAAAAATCCGGCCAAACTTAAAGCGAAGTTGGCCAAACAAACAGAAGCAACAACAACAACGAGCGTAAATGTATTTTAAAGTTTCGCTTGCGGCTTTCAAGTTTTCGTTTTAGATACTTATGCAAAATACATTCGCGCACATTCTTCTGGCGCTGGCCAATTCGTGGTGAGGCGAGGCGAGGCAAAGCAAGTTTGGCTAATTTGTTATTGTTAATGCTAAAATTGAAATATATTTGTAAAGTTTGGCTTATTTGCAGTAAATTTGACTGGACTTTTGAAATTAAACTTTTGCTGTAACAGTTAATAGATGAAAAACAAAAACAACACACTAATAAATTTATTAAAGTGCACCAAGGCGTATGGGTAATTTTTTTAAATAATTGCGACAAATATTTACATTATTTAAATATAATTTGGAGAAAGGTTTTTTGACAATTTTATTTGCATTAGCTGTAAATTTTGAGATTTAAAAAATTTGGATTCTTATATTAACGAATCACAAAGATTTCTTAGTTGGTCATTAAAAAAAGAGAGTACAAAACATGACGTCATTCAAACAGAATTGAATAGAAAATTTTATTGATACTCAGATTGAGAACAAGGATTAATTAACTACTCTTATTGATTAACTTCAATCGTATTGAATTCCTTACGTATGACTGCGTTAAATATCGCCAGCCAACGATTAATAACACTCATACGCCTCATATGCCCAAAAAGGAGTTCAATTTAAACTTTGCCAAATAAAAATTTAAAAATTTCACATGACAACATTTCTGTGTAATGCTGCATTGATTTGGTCAATATCGCACAACAACAACAACTTAAAAAAACAAACATAAACACCAAATCTTACAACAAAGAATTCTATTAAAAGTTTTTCACTTTTCGAGATTGCCAAAAAAAAAACACATACAAGAAGAAGAATAAGAAAAGAAGAAAACAAAACTCAAAAAAGACGTGCAAAAAATGCAGAAAACAGAATGCCAATAAATAATTTATAAAATATCCACAAATCCACAGACTCACGATCTGAAAGCGTATTAAGCCGGCTGAGAAATCAGCTCAGGACAGACGAACGATAGGGCTGCTGCGGCGTCGATGACTGCGGCACGGCACAATAAAAGAAAACAACAAAAAGAGAAAAGAAAAAAGACAAACCGGAAGATGCTGCTTACGACGACTTGGTGTAAAAGCGGCCATGGCCAGCCAATTCAAAAGACTCCGAAGTCCAAGCAGCCGCCCGCCCAACAACTCGCAGACGATTTGTATTAATTTGTTTTTGCTATTTGTGGTGGCTATTGAAAATGAAAACAGACTGTGCAGCGCTCTCAAAAATAAAAATATATGAAGAAAGTTTTTTAAATTCCGGAAACGGAAGCAGAATTTGTTTCGCATTTAAAGGTGCCTTCGTTTGAAAAATTACAGACGCCGGTTGGAGTTGTGCTTCAAAGCGCACTTCACAATAGAACACACAAAATCAAAGAAACAAGCAAAGGAGAGAAAGAAAAAAATGTAAACGCAAACTACAAAGCGAAGAAATTTTTCCATTTCTTTTAGTTTTTAAATTTTCTTCTTTTTTTTTTTTTTTGAATTTTCGTTTGTTCGCTTAGTTTTCAGTTTGGCGGGAATTACAACCGGAAGTAAAAACTTTTGTGCGGCATTATTCTTTCTTATTTGTTGTTTTGTTTTGTTTTTTTTTTGCTGCGATTTTTTCTTTATTGTGTTTTCTTTGTAGCAAAGTGTTGAGCCGGCTAATCTTGCGCCGAATGCCGGGCCAAAGCGATAAAAATCAATGGGATATAAAATTCGCCGCTTCGGTTTGCCCATTCAGTGCGATTTGGCGCGCGAGCGAACAGTTTAAGGGAATATCGACGCTTACAGAAATTGCCATGGAAGTTAATTTTTATAAATTTTAAATTCTTGTTTTTTTTTTGTTATTACGATTAAGTTAAGTGAATATTTGCCAGTTGAAAATAAATAATTGATTCAAAATACACAGCCTGAATATTTGACATCATGGAGCGAGCTATTAATGAGTTTGATAGATTAATAAAAAATACGTACCGATGAGATACTACTAATGTGCTTCTCGACAAGACCGATTACCTCTTAGCCCACTATGGAAATATTACAAAAATTATGTCTTAATTAGTTTTAAAATAATTTTTTTATTTTCATTTGTATTATTTAAAATTGACTTTTAGCGAATTAATCATTTCGTTTTACTTACAGGATTTGATTGAAGCTACCTTAAGAGAAATCGCCTGAAATGTTAGCAATAATGGTCTTACCATATCGATCGCGTAGCGACACCAACTGCCTGTAAAAACCGGTAAGTTACCATTTTTAGTTAATCTAAATGAATCATTTAAAAAACCTTTGACTTTTCTATAATTGATTTTTAATTGTGATTTCTTTGATTATGCCAAGTTGCCGAGATCAGGTCGTTCTTGCAAAGCAACCGCGACACTTTTGTTGTTTGATGTTTTCAATTGAGTTATCGATTTTAAGTTTAAGCCTCCTCAAATTTTAAATTTTGATCGTCTTCCGTTGAGAAAATTGAAGGTTTTAAAATATTTTGAAGACAAATCGTCAACATTTTTTTTGACAGTTTAGTTCTAAATTAGCTACACAATTGAAACAATTGCCGTTTCGAGTTTGTCGTTTGTTCCGGCATAATCCACTGCAACTACAATGACGAAACGCGACTTTGAAATAAAATTTCATTTTTGGTTTATATAATTTTACATTTTTAAATTTCTTCTCCTTCTGATTTGTCTTTCTTCTAACATTTAAAGAGAAAAAAAATTATTTCGGCGTTTATTTATCAACCACTTTGGACCAGTCTAAAAGTGGCAAATCAAAGTCAAATTGTTTAGTGGCAATAGACAAAGTCAACAACAACAACAACGAAAACAACAACCGAAACAAAAACCACAACAAAAAAGACTTGATCAGTAGCAGCACATATACAAAAACAACAGACAAACACACGCAAAACAGGACCGTAGACGAAAACCTTTGAGGAAGGAGACAAAAAATCTCAAATTTTTATTTTGAAATCAATTTTTTTACAATTTTAAATTAAAAAAAAAAAATAATTTTATACTTTCTAAGTGTTTATTTTTTTTTTTGTTATTCTCGAGCATTTCTTTTTACAAGCTACGCTCCTGCAAACGCACACACACACACCAACACATTCAATTTGAAAGAATATCCGTTGCGAGCGCGCGGTGCCTGTAATTCGCCACACAAGCGTGTTAAGTGCTTAAGTTACAATTTTATGCTGCACAGCGCAACGGATTAGCGCAGGTATCCGCTACCATAGCTCATGCGGCTTGATGGCCAGACTAGACGCAAAGCTGCACTGAGGAAGACACGTGAGTGGGAGGGAGGGAGGTTGAGGCGCGGCGTTTGTTTTAAAATTCATGCGATGCGTTTACAAACTCATTTATCACAAAAAGCCAAAATGTGATACACAACGAGCAGGACTGCAACTCTCACATACTCGCACAGTTACTACACACACTTACACACACATACGAACCAGCGTTAAGCTTTTGGTTTCAGCCTCAACCAAATTGCTATCAATTTGCGTTTGTAAATACATTTAAATAGCTTTGCTTGCTTTTGCTTTCTGCCTCTCTTCCTCACGCCCTCTATCGCACTCTCCTTGTCGCCCACACTGGCGCCTACACTTTTGCCAATACAAAAAGGGGCTGACTGAGTGGATGGGCGTATTTGAACTGCAAACTACTTGCTCCACAAACGTGGCTAATTGTTTTTGCCGCTGTTCTATGCCAATATTTTAGCGCAGGCAGGACGCGAATGATTCTTGGTGTCGTATCAGCGTTTGTTGTTGTTGTTATTTTTTGATAAATGTGTAAACAAAAAGGCGCGCCAACAAAATCCAAAATCCAGTCAAGTTTTCAATTTCATTTGGCGCGAGCATAAAGCGAACAAACGCGCAAACGAACGCGCGAACGAACGGCGTAAAGCGATTTCCATTCAAATTTGGCACGAAGTGTAAATATTTAAATTCCCCCGCGCCCCTTCTATTACACCCGCACTCCTCTCTCTCTCACTCACTCGCTCGCTCTCGAAGTGTGAGTATTAAATTTTTCGAATACTAATTAATTATGCATGTGTAAATGTGGTGACTATGGACGCTGAGGGGGGGGGGGCCGTTAGGCGTGTTGGGGGGCATAATCGCTTGCTTCTGTTGTCGCGCTTCTGCGTGTGCTACCTACTCCAGTTAATTGCAAAAGAGGATGATGACTTTGAATTTGACACCTCGTTCTGCCGCCGTCGATGTGCCTGCTCTTGCCCCAGCGCCCCAGCGCCCCAACGCCAGCCAGCTTGTAGTCGACTTAATAAATATTAAAAGCGCGTTATTTGTTGCCTTTGCATTTGATTTAAAATTATTAATTATGAAATGTGTGTGCATGTGCATGTGTATATGTGTATGTATGTGAGTATTTGTTTGTATACATTGTGGAAAATGAAATGAAATATGCACTCGCCTGTTTGTTTGCTTGCTTTTTTGTGTGCGCTCTTCTTTTTGTTGTTTCGCAATATCGAAAGTGTAGGGGCGGGGGGTGTGAGCACACTGGCTGTGCTGGGCCTGTATTTGCTTTTGATTTCCGCGGAATAAATTTAATACAGCGTATTTATGTATTTTAGGTTAATTGATTTCAAACAAAAAAAAAGGATTGTATCAAATATTTATTTTTTTTTAATTTTATTTGAATAATGAAAATTGACTTTAAACGACTTTTATGAACGATTTCGGAAATGAGTGATATTTTCTCTCTACTGTACTTAAAAGTATAATTCTTGCATTTTAAATAAAATCTGTTAGTCTTATAAAATTAAATATTCAAATTTTGATTATTAGAAATGTATTAAAATCGTTTCATAAACAACTTTAAACAACTGGAACAGTCGACAAAAGCTTTTGTCTTTAAAGTTTGTTGTTGTGTTTGAGATAGACTGTGTTGGAGTTGAATGCGCTAAATGTCACTTTAGCTGCGTAGCACACTTCCTGCGCGGATACAATGACCTTATTGTTTGGTTACAGTAACTGATTGTCTTGCCCGAACATCCGGTTTTGACGGCGAACGTACACAGTAAAAAATAAAAAGAAAACATATAAAACACTTAACAAAATGTTGACAAAACATTTTTTAAATATTAGAGTTTATTTTTGTTCGATCTTTGTGCAATACAAAAAATATTCTTGTCATAATAAAATATAAATAAAAATATTTAATATGTTTAAATAATACAAATTTGTTTGTAATGTGGGTGCATTAATGTTGTAATAAATTTAGGGAGTGGAAAGTAGAAAAATGTCTCTCTCCACCTTGAAGTTATTTCTCTCATTGAATATTCAAAAAATAAAACTTCAAAATAAGGCAGAACAATAACGCAGAAAGTAAGGTTAGTTCGCTCAATTTTAATTCTCATTTCTACTTTATTAACCTCATTATTCACCATTGGTGCACTGGTGCACTAACATTAATAGAATTTAGGTAAAATTTTAGGAACCCTAATATTTTTTATAGGCATGCCCAAAATTTTTTAACAATTTGTTAAAAAAATGATTAATTATTTTATTTAGTTATCAGATTTTAATCTGACATATTCTGTCAATATTTAACAATAGAGATTCTTGGGCCAATAGGACTCAGTCATAATTTAACCTTTTTTCTAACGTGTTCATGTTAAATGACAGTGTACTAATGTCATATTGTTTTAACTTGCAATATGACAAACTAACTTAGAAATTGAACATTAAATAAAACTGATAAAGTGAAATCATGTGAATCTGCTGACTTTTGTGTTTTTCACAGTGTATTAGAAGTTTTGTCATCAGCGGCAATCATCGCGGAAGCGACTTGATTTAGCATTTCTAATACAGACGTATACACTGCACTAAAAGACGCTGTCACCCACACACGCACCTACTCACACACGCACACACACGCAACGATAGACAACATCAAGCACACACTTCACCGGAAGTTGTTATTTTCTGCTCAAGTCATTTCGCTGCCACCACCGCGCCCTACCTCGAATCCGCCTCCTTTCTTGACACACAATATCAAAAGAAAGGGCGGGTGCCACTTTCTGTTGTGTTGCCCTTCCTTGCCTCCGCGTTTCCCTAACGTTTTGCCAGCGTTCATAATGAACTTAATCGCGTATGTTTATTGCGCATTTCTATCCGTCCGTCTGTCTGTCTGTCTGTCCGTCCTTCAACGTCGTCGTCGTTGTTGTCGGTGTCGGCACTTTGTCATTTTGTCACGCTTCGTGTTTGTCTATTTCGCTTGGCGTCTCCTGTTTTTGCCTTCTTCCTTTTGCATATTGATTTGGCGCACTGTTTATGTGTGCGCTGTGTGTATATGTGTGTGTGTGTGCTTGTTTGATACTAAATTTAAATTCATTTTGGCGCGCATTTGAAAATCATTTCGCATACACTTAACTGTAATTTAAATATCGCCTTTTGACTCCGTCGCACTGTATTAAAAAGGAGAGTATCGAATTTATTTATTGAAATTCATCAGATACATATATACATGCTTTTATGTGGCAATATCATTTTTATTAGCACTGTAAATCTTGTTTAAAATCTAAAACTTTACTTCATGAGTCATTTAGATTTAATTTAATTTTTCTCCTAACAAGACCTCTCAAAATTGAAATGTATTAAACAAACCAAAGTCCATTGGAATATTCCTTAGAATTATGTTAGGCCGACATTTTCTTTTCCATAATAAACTCATTTGCAAGCCATAAACTAATTTCCGCTTTGCTATTAAAAAGCACACGACAAACAAATAAAAGGAAAACGAGCGCAATAAATAAATCAGATTCATGCGAAAATTTCGCTTAGAATTTATTTCGAAACTGGTACAAAACCGCAGTAGCAACATCGTCCGCCACCGCTAGCAACAGCAACGGACCAAAATTTGGAATTGTCAAGAGAACAACTTTTGCGGAACACAAAACAAAAAAGAAGGAGAATGTGTGCGTCGAGCGAGGGAGTACATGACAGCGAAGAGGCCACTGTCAAAACAAGAAACAAACGAACAAATAAACGGACAGACAGACAGAGCGACAAACATGCAAACCGTTAACCGCAACATGTGCCAACTTAAAAACAACAACATGACCAGCAAACAAACACTAACAACAACACCAAACATAGCCAGCACTTAAATACACCAAATAAGACAAAAAATTCATACAGCTGTTGTTGTTTTTGTTGTTGTTGCTGCTGTTATTATGGATCGCATCTTCTTATTGCCGTGTCCAATGTGCCGCAAATAACAAAAGCAAAACCAACAACAACGATACACAAAGAACATCTGGCAGCAGAGCCGTATCCAGAGAGAAATCCGAAACTGGGCAACTTCCCGGTATGAGTCAATTAAAGTTAATAAAAATATTACAAATTCGTCATTAAAATATTCGTTAATAAAATTAATATTATCCTAAAATCGATCAAACGTTATCATCCTCTGGATACCGGCAACCAAATAAGTTAAGAATTAAAAAAAATTCAAAGTCAACTTTAAAGGAGATTTTTCGCATACTGTAAGAAACAGTTTCCGGTTTGATCCTGGAACTACAAAAGGTCTCTAATGCCTCGACTGTGTTACCCCCAAAAGAACAGCCGCACACAGATGAACCTGATGTTATTTATTTCAATTTCAATTTCCTACCAAAAACCCCAACAACAATAACATTTGTACCCCCCTCCCCCGCACCCACAAATCAAAAAACAAAAATAAAAAATATGTTTAAATGCGAATATTGTCAGGATATGGAAATGAGCACATAAAAACACAAAATTTCACATTTTGAGAACAATTGCAGTTGAAATGGCCAGCAACAATAACAACAACAACAACAACAACAAAAATCCAAAAAACAAAAATGTGGTATTTGGATGAGTTTTTGGAAGGCATCGCACCAATGCCACCACATTCATATCCTACCGCTCGTATTTATGCGACCACACCAGCCTGAAGGACATAGGACAGCACAGCACATAATTATATGTGTGTGTGTGTGAGTGTGTTTGCGCTCGGACTGTGGCAAATGTAGAAAATATTTTTCATTAAAAACGGCAGCAGATGAATGCGCCAGATAAGGTTTATTGCAGTTTGTTTTGTGGGCGGGCGGTGTTGACGACGGCGTCGAAATACACTCCACCGCATAGAAACTGCTCAAAATAATTCAGTTTGGCAGCTTGAGTTTTAATTTAATAATATTTGTTGTTGTCTATAATGGAATATTTTAACTTTTGTAAAGGATCACCAGCTAAGAAAAAGCTTTCATGATCGTGAACTTTTTAGGTTGAAGTCGATCCGTTCCAAAATGTCTAAACAAGACACTGGAAGGTTTCCGAGAATATCGCTAAACATCCTTATGAATTTGCCAAGATTTTTTAAAGTTAATTTTGGCAGAAGCTCTTCAGTGTTAAATCGGAGCTATATTGAAATACTTCTTCAAGGATTTCGCAGGAAATTAAATAATTTTTTGGAATCCAAACATAAGAGCCTCAAATGATCATTTGCTTTAATTAAGTGATGAATAACGCATTTTTTTCATATAAATCGTTTTTGCTACGAACTTTTGTGAACAAGCTTCTCATCTTTTCAAACGATGTCATATTCTTTTGTTCTCGAGTGTTGATAGCGCATATACCTCACTTTAACTACCCGAAATACTGTTGATGAAGTTGTATTTTACGAGTGTTGTTTGTGTTCGAGTGTGTGTGTGTGTGTTTGGTTGGTGGCAAATGACAGTCCGAATTACATGTAACGTGGGAAATCCTATTATGTGGCGCATTAAGAGCAGCTCCTATCGCTGTGGGACATTGATAAGTGCTCGCTGGAGATATACAATTTCCGTAAACTACGCTTTTATATTACCATAGCGACACTTGGAATTGAAACATAAACAAAAGCAGAAAGACGCTGTCGTCCAGTGGAAATCACTAAGAATATAGTATGTGTAAAAGGGATTGTTCCTGATAGAAATAAAGACTAAACTTTAGTTTTAGTTTTAAGGATAGAAAGATTTTTTAAACCACTTTTGAAATTCCGAAATTTGTTTGAACTCTCGGCGAATTTGATAAAATTGGATTACGTGCAGGTCAGTCGCCAGTAAATTAATTTTGAACATGCATCAAAGCTGGCTTCTGTACACGTTGGAATTTTTAATTCCATATGTGGTTTCAATATTTGCGGCGGACTCGTACAACTCTGTCCGCAGCAAACACTCAACACTGACAAACCGCAGACTGCTGGTGTTACGGTCGGCAGAAACGCCAACAAAACACATGTAAATCTTTTTTTATTTTTCACGATAACGCATAATGGTCACGACTGCGGATGGATTAAAAAGTTTTTTGTATTTTATTTTGTGTAACAAAAATGTCAGCTCAACAAAACGACACCAGTAAATGGAATTTGTTGGTCAACTACGGCAGACTACAGGTAGGCAGGTAAATGTTTAATTAACACAATCACAAAGTTGTCGGTTAGTTATTGGTTAGAATAGTTCAGCAGTCGAATTTTAATATATAGTAATGCAGGTAGTTAGCATCAAATCCTTACAAAGCAACAAATGCCATTAATACTGGTAAGACCAGAGACAATTTCCAGTTCATTTGAAATGTGCCGACACGATTTTCATCAATCCAATCACGATAGTAGAAGACGTTTGTATATACACCGGGATAGCCGGGTGTGCCACAGCCAATGCCAAACGAAACTACGCCAACAATTTTTTCATCGCACACCAAAGGCCCACCGGAATCACCGACGCAAGCGTCCTTTTCCGAGTCATATGGATCACCGGCGCATATAATACCATTACCGAATTCATCGAAAATCTTTTTGCATTTATCGTCGGGCCAAATAACGATATCGGCATAGGTCAGCTCGGCTGCAATGGGTCCTTCCTAAATTAAAGTATTTACATATCTGACAAAACAAAAGCCACATTTACCATAACCATTAACTTACGTTTATAATTCGGCCCCAGCCGAAGACAGTGCATTTGGTCAGCGGCTGTGGCTCTTTGTTTGGCAAAGAAATATGCTGAACTTTCACGTTATCCTCATTGATTTTATCATCCAATATAATCAGACCGATGTCATGTTTTTTCGATTTTTCACTATACTTCGGATGAATTATTACCTTCTTGACATCGAACATCAATGTGCCTTCTTCGACCAAACGACGGGGTGACCCGGCCGCAATCATAACCGAAGATGCACTTGTCTTGACAAAGTTTCTGAAAATCAAAAGTTGAGCGGCATTTTTTGTTAATTTGTCTGTCCAATTTAATGACTAAGACTACAATTTACTTGTCAACGAGACAATGCGCCGCGGTGAGTATGACCCTGGGCGAAATAATGGAACCCGCGCAGAAATGATCATCACCGAAATATCTATTATAGTGACGACCACGGACTGACACAATATACTTAGACATCCTGTGGATGGGCGGTCGATAACCACCTGTCACCAGAAATGAAAAGTTCGATTTTTCGGCGTTGAGGTCATGTGACGAATTGACAGAGCTGGGCACACAGATAAACAGTAGCAAAAGAGACACAGATAATTTTGATAGTTTGACTGACATTTTTCTCTAATGTAAAACTAAACCAGGCAATAAAGAAAATGTTGAACAAAACAAGGCAAGAGTAGAAAATGTGATAAAAAAACAAGGAGGTGAAAATTTCAGAGAAATTATCTCTTTTTTTACTATATCTCTTAGAATTTGGTAACTTTTCTATAGGTTAACCACTTTTAACTGCTCTTATAAATTTACTATTGAAAGCACTAAACTCGGATTTAACATTTCTAAATTAAACATACGAAATATATATGACAATTATGCTCAAGACTACGATGAGATCAGAAGATTGCACACTTACTGGCTGACCACTCACTTCATGTATCCAACGGAGATATTCATAGACATCAGTGTAGACAGTTGAATAATCCGTCTCGACCATAACAGATAAGTGGACTACAGGCATCACGCTCCCAATCAAATGGATCGGCAGTACAGATCACTGTTTGATTATTGAAATCCGCTGCAACACAAGCGACATAAGAAGTAGTCTGATCACATTGGATGATAATAGAAACGACATTTCGAAAATGTGACAAATGAGTATTTATGTATATAAAAAGAATAGATAGAAGACACAAAGCAAATGAAATACATAAGTATAATAAAAAAACATTTCTTATTGACAAGATTAAAATCAAAATCAAAATAAATTCAAAATTTAATTCGAATACAATTTAACATCAAATGGTGTAATCAAGAAATAATCTAAAGACCACATCCTCAGCGCGATGTTTTCCGGTGCATCTCGCAGATGGATATCAGTCTGTACATTTCTAATAATATTAATGCGATCAATGCAAGTTCGATCAAAATCTATTGAAGATGAGTATGAAGATACCGTCGACCATACAAACGAAGAATCGGATTTTAATATGCTCATTTCGGGAGGTTTTCGACCGGCTAAGCATACGCTCGCCAAGTATGTGGTATCGATAAGAACCGCCCGCCATACAGCATACTTTGGCGATAATCACTTTTGCGCCGGCGCCATAATTGCCAAGAAAGTCATCATCACAGCAGCGCATTGTGTCGTTGAGTACGTCTGGTCAATTTACTCCACGCGATAGTTACTTTTAATGAGTGCGTGTTGATTCATTTGCAGTTCGAACAAGATAACAACACGTGCCAAGCGTCTGAAGGTTGTGGCCGGCGCTCCAAATCGTTTGTATCACGGTACGACCGCCGTTGAAATGGAAGTGGACACAGTAATACCACACGAGCATTTTACGCGCGAAGGTCTACACGATATTGCGCTGTTGCGTCTGAAGGTCGCAATACCCATCGACAATGATGCGGTCAAAATTATTTCGTTGGGTCTTAGTACGCCCATAACGAATACTAACTGCACCACCATCGGTTGGGGACAACTATTTTCTGTAAGTTATTTAAAACAGTTGGTTACCGTGTCGGCCTTGTGCTCATTTGTTCCAACACAGGATGGTCCGTATTCTGCCGATGCTGTCTACGTGCACATGACCATACTCAAGCCCGAACATTGCAAAAAACAATATCCGCGCTTTACTGACGGCATGTTATGTGCGGCCGATCCGAAAGACTGGAATCGGGATGCGTGTCCCGGCGATTCGGGCGGTCCGCTCTTCTGTAACGGGCGTTTATCGGGCATTGTCTCGT